>PVIU01017208.1:0-42549 GCA_004026605.1 Ondatra zibethicus
GATCTCCAAAATATACAAGGAACTCAAGAAATTGGACACCAAAAGAACACATAATCCAATAAAAAAATGGAGCACAGACCTAAACAGAGAACTCTCAACAGAGGAATCTAAAATGGCTGAAAGACACTTAAGGAAATGTTCAACATCCTTAGTCATCAGAGAAATGCAAATCAAAACAACTCTGAGATTCCATCTTACATCTGTAAAAATGGCCAAGATCAAAAACACTGATGACAACTTATGCCGGAGAGGCTGTGGAGAAAAGGGAACACTTCTGCATTGCTGGTGGGAATGCAAGCTGGTACAACCCCTATGGATGTCAGTGTGGCGATTTCTCAGAAAATTAGGAAACAACCTTCCTCCAGACCCAGTAATACCACTTTTGGGTATATATCCAAAGGATGAGCAATCGTGCCACAAGGACATGTGCTCAACTATGTTCATAGCAGCTCTATTTGTCATAGCCAGAAACTGGAAACAACCTAAATGCCCCTCGATCGAAGAATGGATAAACAAAATGTGGTACATTTACACAATGGAGTACTACATAGCAGAAAAAAATAACGACAACCTAAATTTTGCAGGAAAATGGATGGAACTAGAAAGCATTATTTTGAATGAGGTAACCCAGACACAGAAAGACAATTATCACATGTACTCACTCATAGGTGGTTTTTAAACAAAAGGCAAAGAAAACCATCTTACAAACCACAATCCCAGAGAATTTAGACAACAATACAGACACTAAGAGAGACCTACAGACACTAAGAGAGACCTACATAGATCTAATCTACGTGGGAAGTAGAAAGTATAAAAAGACAAGATCTCCTGAATAAATTGGGAGCATCGGGACCTTGGGGGAGGGTTGAGGAAGGGAGGGGAGTGGCAAGGAGGGGAGCAGAGAAAAATGTAGAACTCAATAAATAACATGGGGGGGGGAAAGAGGGCCAGTCAATCTCACAGCAAATGTGTAGACTTTAGTTATTTTTCTATCTATCTACGTATCTATCCATCCATCCACCCATCTACCTACTTATTAATTAATTTTGAATATGACCCTGTATTCCTCTACAAACCCTTGGGAGAAATGTTTTAGAATACATCGAAGAAGTGACAGTTTAGACTTGTTGGTCTCCACTGTTATGATTCCAGCCACACTGTGGATGGCACTTCTATGTTCCAGGGCCATGCATGTGCGGACAAGTGCTCAGGCAAAATACTTAGTTGCCCAGGGACCTTAAAAGGCCTTGAGTGACCTACGTGCAGCATGATTGCATTACCTATGTATGACGCAGCTACGTAAGCCCTTGTGCGCAATGTCTGAGCGTCAACATCGGCATATGACATATCTACATCAACCCTCTGTGTGCATCCAACCTTTAAAAGCTGGATACCACCTTCAGCCCTCTCTTTCTGCACACTGTCTTCCCAGGTCTGTACATGTCTCCTCTAATAAACTCCTAAGCGGGTTTGTTCAGTGCTTCGTGCTTCGCAGTCGCGCCAGGTAATTTCACCCACTTTAGGAGAAAATTTAGGTGACTTGAGGAAGTAAAAGATTAATACAACCAATCTAGCAGCTCTGGTAATGAAAAGAGGACAACCCCACATAAGACCTGCCACATCTTTCTTGAGGGAGCTAGCAAGAACATGGGGCCTGGAGAGGAGACTCCAGGAGTGGATAACTATGACTGGAAATTTCCCATTCTTAAGAGGACAGGAGACCTTTTTGGTTTTGTTTTGCAGACAAATGGACAAATAAACAGTGGCATTTAGAGGGTGCCGCCCTATGGCAGAATCTGGGAAAAAAAAAAAAAAAAGACACACACTCCAGGAACAGAAAGAACAACAGCATGAAGAGTGTGCCACCTGGTGGCAGAATCTGGAAAAACCCAGCAGAATCTCAGAGTCAAGTTATCCCTTGGATGACACAAACACCAGCAACAAAATAAAAAAATAAGCATTTAAGTTTCTTTGACCTAGGCTTGTATATAAAGTCCAGTTTTTTTGGGGGGGTGGGTGTTTTGTTCTGAAACACGGCCTTCTTACTATGTAGCCTTGGATGGCCTCAAACTCAAGAAAATACCTGCCTGTGCCTTTCATACTAGGATTAGTTGTGTACCATCACTGCCTGGCTGAAAATACCTTTCATATAAAACTTTTATCATGATCTTATTTTCAGATAGGGTCTTTCTATGTAGCCTAGACTGGCCTTGGACTCGCAATTCTGTCTCAGACTCCGAAGTGGCTTGGAGTAATAAAGTAGGAACCAGACAGCCAATTATGCCCAGATAGGGAGTGGTTTCGATGGTTTTTACAGTGCACCACCTGGTTGTACCTCCAGTCTGTGTATGCATCCCTCATCAGAATTACAGTCACATAGGTTGTTCCTTGGGGCTGGAGAGATGGTTCAGTAGTTATGATCACCGGTGGGGGCTGCTATTCCAGAGGACATATTCCCAGCACCCACATGGTGGCTCACAACTATTGGTAAATCCAGTTCTAAGGGATCTGACACCCTCTTCAGGTTTCTCTGGGCACTAGGCATGCAAGTAAAACACCCATATAAATAAAACAAAATTTTAAAATCTTTTAGAAGTTTATATTCATACACAAATTTTTAAAAAACCTAAAACTTTTTGAAAAATTTGTTCCACGAGATGGTACTAGTTGGAAAAAAGGGGTTTAGTGGGAGGGGGATGAGACAGGACTGTGGGAAAGTGTATGAAAAATGATCAAAATACATTAAATACATGTGTAAAATTGTCAAAAAAGTCAACTGGAAAGAATTTATTTGGCTTAAACTTCCATGCAACTGATGCAGAGGCCATAGAGGAATGCTGCTTATTGGCTTTTGCTTGCTTAGCCTGCTCTTACAGGTCCTAGGACCAACAGCCCAGGGGTGGCCCACTCAGGATGGGTTGGGCCCTTCCACACCAATCACTAGTTTAAAAGACCCTATAGGCTTGCCTACAGCCCAATACTATGGATGAATTTTCTCAATTGATTAGTTTCTCTCAGATTAGTTTGTCAGGTTTTTATAAAACCAGTCAGCACAATGTGCATGTGTGTTCACTTGTGTAGGCATGTGTCTACATGCATGTAGAGGCATTGAGGTTGACATTGGGGTCTTCCTCTATAGCTGTCCACTTATTCAATGAGGAAGGATCTCTTAATTGAACCCAGAGTTCAGCAACGCTTCTGGTCTGACTAGCAAGCTTGACCTGGGGTTCCTCTCTGCCTTCCAAGTGCTGCAATTATATGCAGCTCACCAGTCTTTTATGTGGGTTCTGAGGATCTGAAATCATGTTTCCTCAGGCTTGTGCAGTGTTTTATCTGATGAGCCACTTCCCTAGTCCAACAAATGTTTCTAAAAACTGGAAGTTAAACTGGGCACGGTTGCACATGCTTTTAATCAGGAGGCAGAGTTGGGAAGATTTCTGAGTTTGAGGCCAGCTATGATTACAGAGTGAGAAGACCCTGTCTCAAAACAAATCAGTCTTCCCCTCAAAAAAACTGGACACTATATAGAGGCCTACGTCAAAGAATCTTAAATGTTCATTGACGAATTTTTTATAAAATTCTACATCATTACCTTTTGGACACAGAACTTTGAGTGTTTCTCACACAAAAACTCTAGTTTTTGTTTCACATCCCTTTTATGGTCAACACTAGCCTGCTTCAAAGGGTGGCTCTCTTGTGCTGTGGTCTCAGGAAGACCAGAGTACAAAAGGCCCCTCAGTGCATTCTGTCCCCCTCAATGCATTGTCCCCCTCAGTACATTCTGTCCCCCTCAAAGCATTGTTCCCCTCAGTGTATTCTGTCCACTTGTCACACTCGTCTGCACTGGGCTGGAGGGATGGCACAGTGGGGGAGCACACACTCCTCTCCTAAAGTTTGGTTTCCCAGCATTGGGCAACTCACAGCTGCCTTAACTCCAGTTCCAGGGGGTATGACATTTCTTGGCTTCTGTGGGCAGGCATCCACACATACAGACACAAAAATAAAAACCTTAAAAAAAAACTGTACCTTTTGCTTCTCCTGATCTTCAACTCAGAATTCCTATATTGTCCTCTTTTGCCCCCTCAACACAACAGCCTGTAAAAGAATGCCTTTTCTATTTTTTTCTTGCTTCTGAGATGGTCTCACAGAGATCCAGCTTCGTCTGCCTTCCGAGTACTGGGAATAATGGTGTGCACTGTCCCTTTCCTCCTTTGCTGGTGTCTGACCCAGGCCCAGGCATGTATTCTGAGAAACTGTACAGTGTCCTTGTTTCCACGTGCCTCTGCCTTGTTCTCAGTTTCTCCAGCACTTCTTCCAAGCTGTCTCCCTACCATACAGTAAACCTGGGATGAAGCATCCATTTTCCTTTTCCTTTCACAGTGGGAAACAGTTAATACTTGCAGGAGTGGTGGTGCACTCCTTTCATCCCAGCACTCGGGAAGCAGAGGCAGGTGGATTTCTGTGAGTTCGAGGTCAGCCTCATCTACAGAGTGAGTTCCAGGACAGTAGAGCTGTTATACAAGAAACCCTGTCTTGAAAAACCAAAAAAAAAAAAAAAAAAAAAAAAAAAAAACAAAAAACCAACCAAACAGCCCCCTCCCTTAAAAAAAACAAACACCAAAACCAATCAAACAAAAACCCACCTTGCAGGAGCAGCCTTCAGGTGTTGCTTTTCAAGTGCCTGTGTCCTTTGTTTGCTATTTTTATTTGTGTATTTGTCTCTATGAATGTATGTAGGTGCTCACCATGGCCAGAAGACAGCACTGGATACCCTGAAGCTAGAGTTATAGGCAATTGTGAGCTGTCCAATACGGGTACTGGGACCTGAACTTGGGTCCTCTGTAAGAACAGTATACACAGTCCTTAACTGCTGAGTCATCTTTTCAGCCCCTCCTCTTCTTTTTTGAGTCAGAATCTTTTTCTTTATTATTTATTGAGCTCTACATTTTTCTCTGCTCCCCTCCCTGCCTCTCCCCTCCTCCTTTCAATCCTGCCCCAAGGTCCCCATGCTCCCAATTTACTCAGGAGATCTTGTCTTTTTCTACTTCCCATGTAGATTAGTTATATGTAAGTCTCTCTTAGTGTCCGAATTGTTGTCTAAGTTCTCTGGAATTGTGTTTGTGTTTGTAGGCTTTCTTTGCTTTATGTTTAAAAACCACCTATGAGTGAGTACATGTGCTAATTGTCTTTCTGTGTCTGGGTTACCTCACTCAAAATAATGTTTTCTAGCTCCATCCATTTTCCTGCAAAGTTCAAGCTGTTATTTTTTTCTGCTGTGTAGTACTCCATTGTATAAATGTACCACATTTTCCTTATCCATTCTTCGGTCGAGGGGCATTTGTTTCCAGGTTCTGGCTATGACAAACAAAGCTGCTATGAACATAGCTGAGTACATGTCCTTGTGGCACGATTGAGCATCGTTTGGATATATACCCAAAAGTGGTATTACTGGGTCTGGAGGAAGGTTGTTTCCTAATTTTCTGAGAAATCGCCACACTGACATCCAAAGCAATGCAGAGTCAAAATCTTTTAATGGGGCTTGAGTTTGCCTTAGGGCTGAACTGGCTCCAGCTGGTCTTTTCCTTTCCAGCACTGGATTACAATCTGGGTTCTCATACTAATGTGGCATGCACTTTACTAACCGATCTTCCCAGCCCTGAAATATTTTTTTTTAATTATGTGTGGTGCATGCCATGGCACACATGTGGATGTTAGAAGACAATTGCTGATGGATTTGGGGGATTAAACTCAGGCTGCCAGACCTGTGCAGCAAGTACCTTTACCCTCTGGGGCATTTTGCTGGCCCTAGGACATTTATTTTCAAAGAGACTCAGAGGAGATGCAATACTCAGCTAAAGGGATGAAGGCAGAATGCCAAAGACCAGACATTATTTTTGTTTAAAGACATTTTGATTCCCACCAGTCAGTCCTTGCCAGATTCTTAGAAATAAACCAGGGGAGACTAAAAACCAACTAATGAACCAAGGAAGTAAATGTAGCCAAGAAAGGTAGGACATTTTATTTTACATACAAAAAGGGTGCAAACTGAGTACTTTCCTCCCCAAACTGGGGAAGAGGTATACTTAAAGATCACATTGTGTTGTCCATGGTGCCCTCTGAAATGGGCTACTCTGAGATAACATATCCAGACCCACATCCCATTTTCTCCAAAGGCTATTTCCTCTGCAGAGGAGTTTTCCCCAATGGTGTCCAAATCTCTCTATTGGAGGAAACATTTCAAATACACTTGAAATCGACATTCATTTAAAAAATACTACAAGTTTTTCATTTTTTACAGCTGTGTTTTTTTTTTTTTTGACCAGTGCCAGGGTCTATGAAACGTTACATATCTTAAAAAAAAAGTAGAAAAAAGACATTTAACAATAACTAGACATATCCACACATGAATTAAAACTGATTTCCACAGCTGATTTATACATCCTCTACTTTAAAAAAATGGCAACTAACATCCCAACATCTTTTAAAGAGTACAATGGGTAAAACTTAAAAAAAGACAAATAATAAATTAGAGAGTGTAATATATCCAATGGGAATTGCTGCATCAACATTACTTTCCATTGGAGGGTAATAGGATTTTTGGTTTTATCTTTTCTGCTGTTCTCTGCTTGATAAACAGAGCTCCTTCCCAGAGCTAGCTTGCTCACAGATCACACTGTCTCTGAGAACACTGAGGAACAGTTCCCAGGAGCCCGTGCTGTCTATGAGAGTAAAACACACAGACGGGCACACATATCCATCTGTAAATACATATATCCCCCAAGAAATGGCTCATGTTTCCTGAGACATTCCTAACAGATTGGTAAGCCTTCTAAAAGGCTTTGGTGCACAGGCTGGCCTGGGATTTGGTCTGGAAGTCCTGAAGAGGGGTACCAAAAGTTTCACCTACCCTGAAAGGTGGGTTTGGGTTAGTCAGGATGGCAGTTGTCTGTGTGTGGCTAGGATGACGGCAATGCACTCTGGCTTATTACCAGATAATCTTCTGCTCGAGACCTTAAAGGTGGTGATGGCACCAGAAAAATGACTGTGATGGTAGGGGCAAGGGGAGAGAGTATAGGAGGGAAGGAGGGTAGGGGAGAGAACTGTCCACACAACTGAGGCTTCTTTATAACATCAAATTTGGTAACTGAACTAGAGATATATGGAGTACATATTCACTTTTTTCCCCCTTGATAAGCTGATCTGTGAATACTGGAGTGGGTTTCCTGGTTGTTTTTATTGAGAAACTATGTCAACTACTATTGCCTATATTCAGGGATCTACTTACTATTTTGATACAACAAGAACTCTATTCTTCTGTACTTAGTTACCTGCAAAAGGAGTAGGACAAACACCTTAAGACTCCCTCAGAGACTCCCAAGACTGGGGATGAAAACACTGCTCAAAACTACACACTCACAGAAGGACCGACCATAGTGGCCTCTTCTTTTCCATACTCAAAAACTAATCCCCTTAAAACAAAGTCCCCCAACAAACAAAGGAATTCTTATTTGATTCCTACCAACCCACTATGGGGAAGGCTGGAGTCATTGGCCATCAACATCGACATGGGACTTCCTTGAAGTCTGCAAAACCAAGAAACCCAGAGATAAGTGCTTGTTACCCACATGGCCAATCCAGATGGGTACCTAGTTATCCTGGCTCCCTGAGGGTCTCTGGAATCAACCTACCCACTTGGGGCAATGGAGCAGATGGTGGCAGTGGCTTGGCAAAGGCAATGTTGGTTGTATGACCATGCAAACTCCTGGTCTTAAAAACTCAAGCCCTGGCATGACTGACACTGGACAAAGCATTATCAGGGCAACTAAACAGGAATGGAAAACTGGTTTCAGTATGAAACTTGGAAGAGGTGACTGGGACATAGGAGTCATGTGGGCTTGGAAGGGATGCATTGGAAGATAGAGAACAAGTTCCTTTGAGGAAATGCTTCCTAGGCTTCTGAGGAAGTTACTGAGAAATGCAGCCATGCTTGCTCAATATAGAGGGGAATGAATTATCTTTTACATTATTTTTTAAATTAAGGCTATGATCCTTAGTAACCACTTTAACATAACATTACCATTGCTGGCATTACAAGTGGTTGCTAACATTGGACATCAACACTAAATAAGCACTATAGCATACTTTTCCTCTGAACTAAACTGGAAGTTACTTTACAGAAGATGGACACCATCTGGCTAATGGACATGGCTGTTTCTGAGTTCTTGTCATTCACTAAAATTGAAAATGAAACTAACACTTTCAGGAACCTTAGGATCCTTGCTGTCTCACATAGTTCATTTCAATTGAAATGGGACTTTTAACTGGAGACTTACGTAGTCACCTGATGTACACATACCTTTACAGACCCTGTTTGCTCCTAGACAGACCCAAATAGAAGAATGTTAATTAAGGCAGTCATGAGTGCTCACTAGGTGCTGGCACATTCAGCGCAGCCTTGTGGGCAGTCTGGAGTGAGAACTCTGAAGATCCACTTGTATGACTAGACACTTCAAAGACACCTTGGTGTAACCCCTGGCCTGCTTGTACCCAAGTCTGCTCAGGTTGCAATGCCTCAAGGACAGCAAAGCTTGAGGCAAGTCCAAATAGTACAGCATCAAATACCCCTGTCTCTGGAACAGATGAGTTAGTCTTAAGAGGAAGTAAATGCATCAATCCTAAAGTAAACTATCCTTAGATCTCACAACTGAGATGGAACAGTGGGCTTTGATGAGGGAAGATGGAGGGAGCGCCTGTGCCCTAGGATCTGGCTGAGCTTGCAGCCAGGCAACTGACAGAAACAGGGATGTGTAAGGAGCCTGATGTGCTGGTGGGGTTGCAACAGATGAGCAGACTTTCTGGAGAATTCAAAATTACAAATTTAAGGAAGATCATAAGAGAACTGCCCAGCTTTGGGACCACCTTGGAGTGTCAATGGCCTTGAAAGGATCACTGCTGCCCTGCAAGTTAAAGGGACCTATGTTACAAAAACCAAGTATCTAGAAAGGGATTTGTGGGGCTGGAGGGTGCCAACAGTGCATTAGGGAGAACCCTTCCCCACTCCCACAAACCACTCAGGTCCAACCTCTCAAGAGCTAGCCTATAAAAATATGTTAAGACAAAAAAGAAGTCTTAGGCCCAGCTGCCGGGCATTCTACCCTGCAGCCAAACTCATCACTGCCTTTTGCTTTATTGTGGAGGCAGGGTTGGGGAGGCACTTAGTGGGACAGAGAGTGCCAGGATGCTCTAGGCCTTGCCACCATTTCCTAGGATGAGGATTTTTAAGTTTCTATAGGGGAAGTCAGAGTTGTCCACATGCCAAATGAGGGACTATGTAAATTTTAGTGAAGAGCTTTAACTACTACATAATAAGAAGGAAGCAATTCCTAACACTCAAATTCCTTATGGGGAAAGGGTTTGACCCGACTTCTCCCTGCTACTCTGTTTCATGGAGAAAAACATTTTTTTTTATAAAGAAATGGCTGAGTGGCAATCTTTACAAATGCTGAGCAGCTCTGAAGCCAGTAAAGAGAGAGGTTCCCTAGCCAAGGTCCAACAGAACAGGCAAGGCGCATAAACTCTGCTTCATTTGACACTATTTCTGATACATGACCACAAAGAGTCCTGACATCCTCCAGTCTTTTACATATACAAGCAAAGTTCTGCGCTGCACTAAGTCACTAATCGCTGCCCTATGCGGGCAGCTCTTTATACCCAGATGTAAAACCTCTTTGATCATGTGAATAATCCTGTTTGGAAATGTCACCAAAATGAAAACAGAACATGAGAAGAGTACCCCCACACTACTTATGCAACCAGTGATGCGGCACGGTGGCATGTCCAGTGAAGACGCCACTACGGCGGGTACAAAGTGTACTGGGGAACACATGCTAATATTCATTACAGTTTCATTTTCCCTGGAATTTTCTAGCACCAACCAATCTTACCTTCCCTGCTTACTGCGGCCCCATGTACCAAGTTCTAAGCCTGCTGCTATGGACCTGCTCCAAGATCACCACAGGCTTGATTTCTAAGGCAAACCAGGCTAGATGCTCTAACTCAGTCTTGGGGCAGACATGACACACTGATATCTTTTCCTGGCTTTAGGATGCTGCATCCTGAGGCTCCTCTGGCAGTTGGAAGGCAGATTTGCTGTCCTCTTTTGTCAACTACTGGCAATACGGTGGTGGCTGTTTAGTCACTAATGTTGTCCCCCAAGTCAACAGAAAGTCACATGGCTATCTAGTAGGAAGTCCCTGGCAGTGGAGGAAACAGAAATTTTGCTTTGTTGTTAAGTATCTCCTCTCTGAGAAGAGGTGCCTTCCTGGTTGGTCACAGTCCGGCTTGGTGTTCATCCCAAGTGCTCAGGAGCTGGGCTTTTAAGCGTTAGGCTGATTAGGTCAAGGGGCTCTGGTGGGGACTTTGCAGTGGAGAAGATGAATGAAAATTCAAGTATGTTTCCTTGCCAACCTGAGAATTCACTCAGGGTGACACAGAGTTTGGCTTCTTCTCTTCCAAGGACTGCAAATCACTCTTTCCATCAAGAACGTCCTCTGGACCCACGTTTTCTCTGAATGGCTTGGCTGGCCCATCCCCCTTAAAACAGAAAAAAGCACCCCCAACCAATATAACCAGACACAATATGCATCTGCCATGTTGTTTATAAAACAAAAACAAAACCCCCCAAAACTAAAAGTGCAATAAAGTCAGTTTCCTTTCCTTTGCTCAGAACCACAGGTGTGTTTTGCTACAGTCGGAGCAAGGGAGTTGCTTATCAAAAAAGCTAAGAACGTCAACACACAGGGACAGTAGACTGCAGATTTCTCACAGCTTGTGTCCTACAGTGTAACTTCACAGGAGCAGGGGAGGGAGGGAGGGACAGAGGGAAGGACCTGAACCCTGTGGCCAGCTGGGCTGGGAGTCACCCAGGCACAGAGGGAAAGGAAGTCATCCTACTAGACACACCTTGGAAGTGGAGAAGTCCTCCAGCCCAGGGCTGTCATCTTCCTCCTACCTTCTTGGCCACACCACCAGCTTCTTGAAAGAGCCTTTAGCTTAGTAGTTTTTATGCTGGAGAGGGTTGAGGGTGGTTAAGAGCCAGGAGTAAAGGAGAAGGAGGGAGGAGAATAGTAGTCCTTGAGTTTTTGTGAATGACACCTTCACTGTAAACAATGGGAAGAGAGTCAACCAGATAGCCCAAGGGCAAGCAGTGGAGAAGCAGCAGCTCTGGACTGGCTCAGAGCTCAGACAGAGGGATTGCCACTGGCCCACTGGGCCCTGGCTGCCTGCACTGGCTCCTTCTGGGGGCATCTGTTTTCTTCTTTTTGGTTTGGATCTCCACCCTCCCCCACAGAGGAGTCCCTTCCAATGAGAAATGGCAGGAGCTGCAGGTGCAATTGGAGCCAGAGTCCCCAGGACTTGAGGACTCCTGGGAGGCACTGGTCACTTGTGTCGCTGAGCAGTCTTCTTCCTTTTCCTCTTAAAGAAACAGCAGCACCTGGAGCACAAGAACATTTAAGTCAGTCTAGAAATCTCCAGCTCCCAGCAGATCCCTGCCTGCTTCTGCTTACTGCAGGGGATAGGGTTTTCTCCTGGTGCCCACCCACATGGCTGCCCACCATTTATAGCACACATACACTGGGAGTAACAGGCAGTGTCTGTGAGAAAGTTAAAAGCAACATCTGATTTGATTGGCAGCCACTCCTCCTGATTATCAAAATGCTGTCCACTAGACATGGGTGCCACAGGCATTTCTGGAAGAAGGATGAAGACGGCTTTGTTACTAGACTAACATCAAACCCAGCTACTCCATCTTTGTTTAGAACCGAGAAGGAGGGTGCTCAAGGTAACAGAAAAATAGCCTGCAGTGTATGCTCCCTTGATACCAGCAGCAGCTCAATGCAACTCACTGGCCAGTAAGCAAGGAGGCTAAACTGAGGCAAATAAATCTCACCCAAAGTATGAAATCTAGAACCCTGGCAGTCACATATGTCAACAAATGACTAAGATTCTTTCTACTTTGTTCTTGTCCCCAATATGATGCCTGGAGTAAGCAGAAGCTCTGAGCTTATAAAAAGGGTGAATCTTTACCTCCTAAAACCAGCACAGGTGCCAATCACCCCAAGGGGACCAATGCCTGAAACCCAGGAACTAATCCTCAGGAAACTCTGGTCACAGGGAATTCCCTGCTTAGTTCCCCAAGACTGCCACTGTTCTAGACAGGGTTAGCAACTGGTTTATTTAAGGTAGAGAGGTTGAGGCCCTCAAAGTGCCATCTCTTGGGGAAATAGCCTGTAGAAGAGTGGCACCCTAACCCTGAAGATGCCCTCCTTAGTCCAGCCTTTAGACTAGGAAGCATAGCTGTTGTATAAGCACTGGAGGGCATATTGAGGGCTATGGCTGATGCAAAAGGTATGCTCTTTCCAGAAATGAAAAATGGAAAATGAGGAGGGGGGGCAGAAGGCAGTGGATGGGTCAAAGATGCCAGATGATGGAGAAGAATAAAGTTGTAAGTATAGCGCAGATGCTCAACCCTTGAAAGAAGTTTTTTTCTGAGAAAACTATTTTAAGTCTCTTATCTAACCCCTTATTTTAAAGGGTTCTTTAAAATAACCTTTATTATTGTTTCTTTTCTCTTTTGAGACAGTGATTCATTATTATTATTACAAGGTTGGCTTCAAATGTGCAATCCTCTGATCTCAGTTTCCCAGAGTTCTAGGATTTATAGGTATATACTACCATATCTAGACTGAGAAAGTTTCTTAGAATGCAGAAATAAACCTTTACACAGATAGTGATATGAGCTTTCCAAGAACTGAAATTCATGAATGAAATGTGGAATTTTGAGACAGGAGTTTCTTTCTTTTCTTTTTCGAGGTAGGGTCTCTCTGTGTCTACTTTGTAGACCAGGCTGACCTCAAACTTTTAAGAGATCTGCCTGCGTCTGGGATTTCAGGTTTCTTAAGAGAGTTTTAAAATATTTTCTTCAAAATCTGGCCATGGCAATATATGCCTATAATTCCAATGCTTGATAGCTGGAAGAAGGGTAAAGAGTTCAGAGTTTTCTTGGCTACATATCAAGTTTGAAGCCAACCTGGTCTACAAGAGACCGTGTTTAAACAGATACATAGATATTTGTGTGTGTGTGTGTCCCAATCAGCACTGAGTGTATCAATAACATTTATAATTACTATTAATAGGTGTGAACCAAAGTGTTATATACATCTGGAAACTGAATAAATTATTTTAAATAAAAATGATTGATAGCTTTAAAAGTCCTTAATGGGAACACTGGGAAAGAATTTTTAAAAAATCTATACACATGTATTAGAAATGGACATTTGTTCTTAAAATTTTTTATTCATTTTATGTGTATGGGCATTTTGTCTACATGTATGTCTATGTACCATGTGGGTGCCTGGTCATAATATGGCATTGGATCCTTGGGACTGGAGTTACAGATAGTGGTGCATTCCATGTGGGTGCTGGGAAATGAAACTGTTTCTCTGGAAAGGCAGCCAGTGACCTTAACCACCTAGCCACCTCTCCAGCCCCCGAAACTCCTTTCAACTATGATTTTAAGTGGGTCTACTAACTCTAAAATTAATCTCTATTCTTACTTTCTGTGTGGAGGACCCTAAGATGATGATTTTTGTTTTCAAAGAAAAGCACTCAAAAAAAAAAAAAAATCTGAAACACTGGGCCCATTCCTAAATGCCCAATGGGTTCTCTTGGAGAGTTCATAGGAACTAGCATGTGCTCCTGCTGAATCACTAGAGCACATGAGTAGCAGCTGCCATTCAGAGGCACACCAGCCATATTTTTCATTTAGAGCCCTATATGGCTTCAGCAGGAGTAGACGCGTTTAATTCCACCAACAAAGAAGGAGGCCTTACAATCTGTTTTTAAAGGCTTTGATTTCTATGGTGACCACCAGCAAAAGGATCTGGACTTGAGGCCAAGTCCACTGACTAACTCTATACAGATATGTTCCTCTCAGAGTTAGGACAAATGACTCCCTTTGTGTCTTAGGTTCCCTTTCAGTTGCTCCTTTAAATGACCAGAAATCCTTTACAAGTTAGAGCCCGAGCTGATCCAGGATTGTCCCCACCTGACCCATCACTCCCTCCTATCATCCTGTACCATGTCATCTTGGCACTCTCCTGGTTCTCTTCTTTACCACACTCTTTTCTCCTCCTCTGCACTAAACTGGCCCAAGTCCTGCTGTGTCTAAAGGTCTTCCTTGAGAGTTCACAGTGATGCCTCTCCTCTCAGCCTTCTGGGAATAGTGTGAGAATTCTGTAGACGTCCTTGTCCTTTCACACGCCCTGTTCCTCCCAGCCATCCCAAGTCTCTGAGTTCTATGCGCAAGGTTAGTAGAACCTCAAGTAGTTGCAATTGGGATCATGTGACTGACACCTCACAGGAAAAAAAAAGAGACCATGACAACATTAGATTACACAGACACATGAATAGGCCAAATGTCTTCTTTGAAACCCTATTCTATTGCCATAAAACCCATTGTTATCTTCAAAACATATCTATTCCTAGGCAAACCCCCTGGACAATTTGGCTTAGATAATTAAGGTTCAGAAATCAAGGTCCAATGCAGTCACTGAAGAGAATTTTTCAAAATGAAGTAATCAGAATCCAGCAGGCTATTATCATAGCATAGAATATGACCTGATGTGTACAGTGTGGGAGGGTTACAAACTGTCACCAACATGAATCTTTCAGGGATTTTCCTTCCGCATTCCCGTATGCCCACATTTGTATTAAAGAAGCCTTTTCTGGAAGAAAAGACAGGCTCCCATATCCCTGTCAACCAAGTCAACCCTTACTTAGCCTACTATCCTCTCATCAAAGAATAAAGGAAACAAACAAACAAAAAACCCAGCAATGTCCAATCAACACCAAAGTGTTGATCTTTCCTTCAAGGAGTTCTCCTTTTTTAGAGACTCTTGCTATAGATGAAAAACTAATGAAATCAACAAGGCACTTACGGATTTCCTCCAAACAGACTATTTCCACATTACAAACCAAGTTGCCAAAGGTGAGACTGATTATCTGGTGATAACACTGTTTTGTGGTTATTGAAACATCTAAAACATTATCTTTCTAATCTTGGGCCCTCTCTTTCAGATAGTACTATTCATAACTTGGGAGAAAAAAATTGGAAGAAAGTTTACTCATCTTAAAAAAATAGGTAAGTTTGGATATTGTGAGATCATTTCTGATAGAAGGGTGCAGCGATAAATGAGGTGGGATTGAAAGAAAAGAAGGAAAAGATTGATTTTTGGGTACAGGCCTGCCCCACCCCACCTTGTGGACCTAATTTCCCCAGTCTGGGTGGCTAAGACATAAGGAGGTATATGGAATTCATTCAGTATTTCTAATGCTTTGCCAATCCCAGTCTAGTCAGGTCCACTCCCCTTGCATGTGGACTGGAGAGAGGGACTCACCACAGGTTGAGCATTTTCAGGCAGCTAAAGAATATATAAAGAGAAAAACATAGGAAAGGAAGAAAGAGAGGAGAGAGAGAGAGAGAGAGAGAGATATTAGTCCACGGATGGGATGGAAGAGACTCCCTGTGAACATGCAAACATGCAGTATGTGTCTGTGTTTAGTTTCCTCCTGCTGAGGGAGGCTGAGCAGGCCATTTAATTGATCTTCACATTTAACAGGAGGCGGAAGCCTGACAGGAGTATCAGTGTGGGAGCTGCATCTCAGAGAATGCAAAATAGAAAGAGCTGGTGGAAGCCTCAGAGTAGGCTTTCCAGGGCAACTTCCAGGAAGGCAGTAGGGGAAGGAGCAAGTGACCTGGCCTGTAAGAACTCAAGTATCAAGGCTGAACCATCATCTGGTTCCCACACAAGGTCTTGGACAATGCTTAGCTAACTTCCATACTCCAATTCAAAAAGCAGCAGCTAGCACTTAGCTCTTCTTAGAGACAGGAGAAGTTTAAGAGATACTCTATCTTATTAGAAGATGAAACAGAGGGAGTTCACTGTTTAGAAATAACTACTAGAGAAGGACCTAAATTCTGCTCATACTAATTCTCAGGTAAAACTGGGTCCACAATCATCAAGATACCATCAAAGTATAGATAATAAAAATTCTTATACTTTTACTATCAAAAAATTGACCTAAAAGCCATCTGCCCTCACCATTTCTCCAACCACACTTCAACAAAAGTGTCTTGTACCTAGAAGGGAAATCAAGTGTCCACTTTTTTACACTGATCAAAACCGTCGCCCTGTGATTTTGTTGTGATTTTTTTTTGTGATTTTTTTTGTTTTAGAAAGATGGGAAAGGGAACCTAAAACCAAAAGCTTGGAGGTAAAGATTTCAGACTTTCCCTGTATTTGAGGTAACTACAATATAAGCAACAGCCCTCCTCATCCCATCAACAAGCTACATGAACAAATGGCATCATAGCTGTGTGTCATGAGGGGTTATTTGGGACACCTCATCTCTCTAACTTTGACTTTTCCATGGAAGTGATCTAGTGGATATATGACTACTGTGTCCTTACCCGCCCCCCCCCATATATATATATACCATATGCACAAGGCTGAGCAGACCTAGGCAAGATAGATTGGTAGCTCATGAAATCCCTACCAGAACCAGTATACAAAATGCTCAAGCAAGGAATTGAGTGACATTTGGTGAAGACAACTGCTCTCTTTTAGTTTCTACACTTTTCAGAAGGCCTAAACCTGGAGCTGGAGGCAAGAGGTATAATGGTCCTTTCTGCTAAATGGAAAGAGTTTAACCTCTCTTTATATTCTAGGACTTTGAATATGACAGACAGAACATACTGACTGAACTCTTTTTGTATGAAAGAAATCTTTTTTATCTTTCACATTGAACACAAACACCACACTCACACACAGTGTATACATTTACCAGAATGAAATGAATAGATCCAAAATATAAATCTGTTTAGGGCCTAAGACTAAAGTTCTTATGAATATGGGACTCAAAATATAGTATTAGATTCAGATCTGAATTTCTAAAAAGAATAGGTACAAATGAGAAATGGGGAATAAGTTGGGGTGGGGTGGGAAAAGGTAAAGCCCTCTTTCAAGAACAGAGCATGCAGAGTGTGGTAGTTCCCAGTTTTGGCTGCATGTTAGAATCCCCTGAACTTTTAAATATTTTTATTATCAGGCCAGATACTAATAAATTAACTTCAAATTTCTGGGTCCATGCAGAAGTATCTGTATTTTCTAACATACTCTAGGAGATTCCAAAGTGATAGTTCAGAAAGTAGGAATATCATATAATTTATTGAGAATGAAAAAAATAAGCAAATAATTAAAATCTCCCAAGCCCTTGAGAAGGAAAACTGTGTTTAATTCCTAAAACAGTCTCCTCCTGGCATCACCTTCCCACCTCACCCCTTGTCTACAGATATCAACAAGATAGAGCCAAAGTCGCGCTCATTAACTTTTCTATCTGTTAAGTAGGAAAGACTTCCTAAAGGGCAAGTGAGCTTACCAAATACATAGGCAAGAGCACAACCATGCCAAGCACATATGGAAAAAGACTGATGTTCAGCTTGGTGACCCTGACTTCAGATGCCCAGAGGTGTAATCATGTCTTGGCTTGTACTAAAAATATGTTGTTTGCCCAAGAGAACACATTAATGGGACAGTGAATGTTCTCAAAGAGCTTAAAAGAAAGATCATCCATGTAAGGGCTAGCAGTAGTTAGTGACTCATGTTTCTCTAGCTTTCCCTACCTGATGTCTTCTTGAAGTTTAAACTTGGATCTGAGTTTTGGATAGGTAGAAATGCTGTTTGTACAGTAGCACCAGCAGCACCTTCCAGGCCAAAAATCTCAGAGTTTAAACACAGACCATGCAGAAAGCACCAACAGGCTAGTGGGAGAGTACAGCAAGACATACACATGCAGGAGAAGCAGAAGAGGAAGTGAGGAACTGCCTTGCTTTCGTGGGATTAGGGTCACTTTGCTATCCCAAGATTTTCATATTTACAATCACAATTGTCTTGCCTTGCCTGAAAATTACTTAGTTTTTCTGAGCCCAGACTATACAGCAAAACCCCTTTATTCAGGACCACCCATCTGGAGTGGTTAGGCAACAACTAGAAATGTGACACTCTACTCCAGGGCCCATGGTTTAACACTCTTTGTCTCCGTTACCCATAGGGAGCAAGAAGCTCTAAGCCTCCAAGAAGATCATGGCTACTATCTATGGTAGCTTTCACTGCATCAGGTTTTTAGTTCACGATGTCTTTTGCACAATGCAGCCTAGAAAAATGTAACTATCTGCCCAGAAATCAGTGCTAAGGGTGGCAGCAGCCTTAATGCACCATGCAAAAACAAAAAACAAAACAAAACAAAAAACACCTCAGAAGAAGAAAGCTGTGGATATGGATACAAGCATGAAGAATCCGGTCTGTGATGAGCAGCACACAGGAGGTAGAATAAAGTTCCCAACCCATTATGAGACAAACCCTTTGGAAGATGAACGTACTTAGCTTCCTCCACTACCTCCACCTCGGCATGAGCTGTGATTGGTGCATTTGAGTGAGCTCCAGTGGGGTCATCAACATTCAGCTCTCCATTGGTTGAGCTAACCACCTGAAACAGAGACAGTCTGAGATTAAGTACCAAGGTTGTATGAAGTTTCTGCCTCTACCAGAGTAGATTAAGAGAGATTAGGTCTCACATTTAGGTATTAGCCAGGCAGAGTGACTGAGGAATGTATGTTTACTTGGGTTAAGGGAACACTCCTGATTTAGGAAGGGTTCTTTTTTGTTTTTTTTTTTTGTTCCCGAGACAGGGTTTCTCTGTGGCTTTGAAGCCTGTCCTGGAACTAGCTCTTATAGACTAGGCTGGCCTCGAACTCACAGAGACCTGCCTGCCTCTGCCTCCCGAGTGCTGGGATTAAAGGCGTGCGCCACTACCGCCCAGTTTAGGAAGGGTTCTTAGACCTATATCATGTCAGAACACTTAATGATATGATCATACAAAATGATAATTAGTTTCATATTCAGTGCCTACTTTGCGCTTTGCACTCTACTATACTGTATGTGTGTACATAAATTTAATCCTTACAGCTGGGCGGTGGTGGCACACGCCTTTAATCCCAGAGGATTGGGAGGCAGAAGCAGGTGGATCTCTGTGAGTTCGAGACCAGCCTGGTCTACAAGAGCTAGTTTCAGGACAGGCTCCAAAGCCACAGAGAAACCCTGTCTCAAAAAACCAAAAAAAAAAAAAAAAAAAAAAGAAAAAAAGAAAAAAAAAAAAGAAAAAATTAATCCTTACAATTTCCTTACTTAAAATGTCACAAATATTTGTGTGTATTCATGTGTGCATGTGTGAGGGTGCATGTGTATACATACACCCATGCAGAACACTGGTGTCATTCTTCAGGAATTTTCCACCTTACTTTGGGAAAGGGTCTCTCACTGGGACAAGCAGCTTGCTGATTAGGTTAGACTGGCTGGCCAATGAAACCCAGAGGTTCCCAAACCTCCACTTCTCCAGGGCTGGGATTACCAGAGACAGGCTACTACTAGCTGCATTGAAAAATACAAAACAAAACAAAAACGAAAACCAACAAACAAGCTGGGAGGTGGTAGCACACACCTTTAATCCTAGCACTAGGAAGGATGAGGCAGGCAGATCTCTGAGTTCGAGGCCAGTCTGGTCTACAGAGCAAGTTCCAGACAGCCAAGGCTACACAGGAAAACCCTGACTTGAAACAAACAAACGAACAAACAAACAAAAACCCAACAAACAATGAATTCTAGTGTTCCAACTCAGGTGCCCATGCTGGCACTAAGTACTTTTCCAACTGACTTACCTCCCTGGTTCAATTACTTAAAACAAAACGAAACAAATTATACTTATGTGTATGTATGTGTTAAGGGGGCAGTCTCAAGTGCCACAGTGTGTATGTGGAGGTTGGAGGACAATCTCCTGGTGGCTCTCTCCTTCTATTATGTGTTTACTGGCTACTGAACTTAGGTTATCAGGCTTGGTATCAACTGCATTTACCTACTACGCCAGCTTGCTGACACCAACCCCAATTATAATCTTTTAATGGATGGGAACACTACAAAATGACTTAACCAAGGGTTAAGTTAGGGTCTGTGGGCTTTTATGGCTTTTACCTGTGTCTGTCCACAGATTCTTTCATTTTCCAAAAATGTATATAGTTCTATATTAAAAAAAAATAATGGAGCCAGGCAGTGGTGGCACATGCCTTTAATCTCAGCACTTGGGAGGCAGAAGGCAAATCTTTATGAGTTTGGGGCTGGCATGGTCTACAGAGTGAGTTTCAGGACAGCTAGGGCTATCTTGAAAAACAAACAAGCAAACAACAACAGCAACCCCTCCCCAACCCTGTACAGTTGACTTCTAAAGGCTAACTAACTCATTTGCTCCCTTGACCACGGTGGACCACTACTCTCAGTTTATTATACTACATAATTATATACTTTAGGTAATGATGACTCAAAAATAAATTCTCAAAAATAAACCAAGAGTGGGCACTAGAAACCATAAATAATCACACTTTCCTTCAGAAATTTCTCATGGCTTTGGTCACTGGTTTGAAGTTACTCAATCAAAAAGACTGCTACATTCCTCTCTGTTGAGAAGGAAGATGGTAAGGAAAAATTTCCTTGGAAAACCAGTCTTATTTCAATGGCCTTTATTTCAGGTTCACTGTCATCCCACTTCTCACTGATGGTCCCCGAAGTGTAAGTGATGGCTCTCATTCCTGTCATCTGGTTCATGTGGACCCGATCAGGCTTCTCTTGCTTGTGCAGTTGCTTCTGGCACCTGGTTTCATTTTCAGCACATGATTCCTGTTTATGTGGGTGCTGGGGAGTGGGAAAAGGGACCTCGCACAAACCACTCTGCTGTTAAAGATCTTGGCTGAAACATGGGAGAGAACCACAAAATAGGATAAATGGTTCAGATAGCTTATGCTATTGGGTAATAACTTCATCTATTTGAGACTGTTCTTAAAGACTGATGTGAGGATCACTTAAGGAATGGATAGGGGATATCTTGTATATAATATTAGAGGAAATAGGAAACAGTAAGAACTGCATTCTAAAATTAGGCAGCAGGGACTAGAGAGATGGCTCAGGAGTTAAGAGCACTGGTTGTTCTTTCAGAGGACCCAGGTTCAATTCCCAGAACCCACATGGCAGCTCACAAATGTTGTCTGTCACTCCAGTTCCAGGGAATCTGACACCCTCACACAGACTTACATATGCAAAACACCAATGCACATAAAATAAACAAATAAATCTTAAATCACTCTTTCTGTACCCCAGTTTTCTAGTCTGTAAAATGGGGAACCAGTGTTGTTTATCCTGATGGGGTCACCATGCAGATACGCCATAGTAAGTGTTTGGTTCCAGAGCCATGAACATAATAATGGCTCAAAAAATATTCATCTAAACTGGGAGTGTTGGCGCACGCCTTTAATCCCAGTACCTGGGTGGCAGAGACAGGCAGATATCTGGGAATTCAAGGTCAATCTGGTCTCCAGAATGAGTTCCAGGATGGCCTTGGCTACACAGAGAAACCATGTCTCAAAAGACAAAAACAAAATAAAACAAAGCAAAATAAAAAATGATTCATCTTACTGATACTCTTATTTTCCTAAGCTATGGGGTACTTACTAGCAGCTAATTTGCCAAAATTTCCTAAATCATAAAAACATAAAAAGGAAAGCAGGAGGAAATTTTTACTATCTTTGGGGCAGGCAGAGTGAATTCTACCTGCTACTTACTTGTAATGCATAACCACCATTATTTCTACAAGAAAAAAATTACTGGGCTTTTTTTTTCTTCTTCTTCTTTTTTTCTTTGCCTGAGGGACATGAGGTGCTATAGGCCTGCTCTGGTACCCATTATATAGCCTATGCTATATAAACTCATGGTATTATATAAATTCACAGCACTGCTCCTGCCTCAGCCTCCAGAGGTAGGATTATGACAGGTCTAGAATATCATGCCTGGCCTTTTTCTTGTTAATAAGACATGAGTGAGAAAATTACAATAATGGTATATGGATAAAAAGAAAAAAAGAACCCTACAACATTAAATTTGGACTTACCTGAGGAAGACTCAAATTTCTGCTAGTGACCAAATTTAGTATCTGTGATTAGTGGACACATTAGTCTAACATTATGCTATTATACAACACAGTGTTTTCACCTTTCTGCAAACAGGTTCCTTCTGAATGTAATCACAATTTCAAAAATTAGACAAATTACATGAAATATTGTATAAGAGAGCTGACTTGGACTCTTCAAAAAGGACCATATTATAAAAACCTTAAAAAAAATCACTGGTTTAATAACTGATACTGATTAAAAGGGACTAAAGTAATAGATGACTCAATTGAAGCATTTGTTGTTCTTAACTATTAAGGACCTGGGCTCAGTTCCTACTGCCTACACTGTGGCTCACAATTACCTATAACTCCAGTTCCAAGGAATCTGTTGCCCTCTTCTGACCTCCCAGAGCACCAGGCACATGTGATGCACTTATATTCATGTAGGGGGAAAAAAGAGGTGGGATTAAAAGACACTAAGGAATTAGGCATGGTGGTATACACCTCAAATTCCACACCTCAGGAGGCAGAAACAAAGGTCCACCATGAGCTGGAGGCTAGACTCGTCTATACAGTGAGATGTGGGTTAGTGTAGACTACAAGGTAAGATGGTCTCAAAACAAACCAAAATAAACAAACAAAGCAGAGAGAGATTAAAGGACTGAAAGAGATGGAAGAGGCAAAACAACCAATGGAATGCAGGAATCTTTGTTAGAGTCTTTACTCTATAAAAATTTAAGGACAATTGGAATTTGGGCTGTTAGATACTATTTATGAAAGTATTAATTTTCGCCAGGTGATGGTGGTGCACGCCTTTAATCCCAGCACTCGGGAGGCAGAGGCAGGCAGATCTCTGTGAGTTCGAGGCCACTACAAGAGCTAGTTCCAGGACAGACTTCAAAGCCACAGAGAAACTCTGTCTCGGAAAACAAAAAAAAAAAAAAAAAAAAAAAAAGTATTAATTTTCTTGGAAGAAGGCAATGGACTTACTGCTTGCTTATATGAAAAAATGTATTTGTTCTTAGGAGATGAAGGTGGAAGTATGCGGGACTAAGATACACTGCTTTAACTTTCAAAGAGTCTGGAAAGCAAACACACATACACATGCAAACACACAAAATTAAAGTAAATGTGGCAGAATCTTAACAATTTCTTCTTAATGGAGGCTAAGGATAGTCCCAATTTTTCTGTAGATTTGAAAATTTAAAAATAGAAGATGGGGGAAGCCCAGTATATAAAAAAGGCTGAGAAGGTTAAGTGACTGTGAACCACAGCCTGTTGACCTCCTCAGTTCTGCTGATTCCTGTGGACATATTTTCTTTTCCTTTTCTTTCTTTCTTTTTTTTTTTTTGTTTTTTGGTTTTTCATGATAGGGTCTCTCTATGTAATAGTCCTGACCGCCCTGGAACTCACTCTGTAGACCAGGCTGGCCTTGAACTCAGATTCGTCTGCCTCTGCCTCCAAGAGCTGGGATTAAAGGTGCATGCCACTATTGCCTGACATGTGGATGTATTTTCTAGCATACATAACTGTTAAGACTGGTAAGTAGCTTATTCTATGAGCACAATAGATACACATGAAAGCAGTCACCTGAAAATTTTATTCATTTATTTATTCATTCATTCATTCATTTTTGCAGCACTGGGGAGTAAATCAAAGGCTGTGTGTGTTCTAGGAAAGCATCGTAACTGAATCATATCCCCAGCCCTGAATCACTGATTCTTTTTTGGGGGAGGAAGGGTGTTTGCACTGGTGTTTTGCCTATGTGTGAGTGTCAGATCCCTGGAACTAGAGTTCCAGGCATCTCTGATCTGCTATGTGGTGCTGGGAATTGAACTGGGGTCCTCTGGAAGAACAGTCAGTGCTCTTAACTACTGAGTCATCTTTCCAGCCTCTGAATAACTGATTCTTAATGATTAAGGAACTAGACAAACCAGGCGGTGGTAGAGCACACCTTTAATCCCAGCACTTTGGAGGCAGAGGCAAGCAGATCTTTGTGAGTTCGAGAACAGCCTGGTCTACAAGAGCTAGTTCCAGACAGCCTCCAAAGCTACAGAGAAGCCCTGTCTTGAAAAACCAAAAAAAAAAAAAAAAAAAAAAAAACAACACATTTTGGGCTGGAGAGATGGCTTAGCGGTTAAGAGCACTGATTGTTCTTCCAGAGGTCCTGAGTTCAATTCCCAGCAACCACATGGTGGCTCACAACCATCTGTAATGAAATCTGGTGCCCTCTTCTGGCCTGCAGGCACACATGCAGACAGAACACTGTAAACTAAATAAATAAATCTTTAAAAAAAAAAAAAAGGAACTAGACAAAATGTCATTTAAGATGTCTTCACTAATGTTAGCATTCAAGTGTCTCAGGCAGGAGGATTAGAGGTGTGCAGCTAGTATGAGCTACAGAGGGAATTCAAGGTTATCCTAGCATACTTATTTACCTATCTCTTCAATTCTACTAACATGAAAGAATTCCTAGTAAAAGTCGCTATGGAAAATTACCTGTGACTCTAGGTCATGATAAAGTTTTATACTTTATAATTTCTCCCCCCTATGAACTGCTACTTGGCCTACAAGTAGTAACCTTAGGCAATCTAAGAAAGAGGTTATTCTCACTTTATAATCAACGTTTTTTTTTTATAATCAACGTTTTTAATCTGTATCAAAAAGCACATAATTTCAAGCAAATCAGGCACAAAAGGAACATTACCATCTCTACCCTTACACTTATCTAAAACATGTCTGAAACACATGGTAGCACTCTGTAACCCTAGCACTCTAGAGGAAGAGGCTACCATGGGCTTCATAGTGAAACCCTGTTTCAGAGAAATAAAACCAAAAAATAAAATAAAACAACCTCAAAGAAAATCTTAAATAACATGTATGGGCCTTTGCTCAGCTAGTAGAAAACTTGTGTAGCAGGTACAAAGTCCTGGGTTTGACTCCAAGTACCATATAAAACTAGGTATGGAGGCACATGCCTATAATTTTGGCACTCAGGAGACAGAGGTAGAAGACTCTGAAGTTCAAGGTCATCATCAGTTACAAAGCAAGTTTGAGACCAGACTGACCCTGTCTCAAAAAATAAAAATCTGGGGATTAACAGATATTACGTGAACCTACTTCAAGTTTGCAGGAGAGGTTTTTTTTTTTATATATTTTATATTTTTATATAGACTCCTACCTGGATGTGCAACAGGACGAACACTATTGTGACAGGGCTGGATTCTACCTTCATGTACCTCTACATTCATTCTCTGTTAGTGTGTATAGGGCCAATAAGTTCATATTCTCTACCAAATATTATATGGCAGTTAAGTATGATGTGCACTAGAGATCTGAAGCACCATAAAGAACTGTACAGGGGTGATGAACTGCCACCTTTTTCTTTTCAGAGATGGGGTCTTGTTAGGATGTTCCGGCTGGCCTCAAATTCCTGAGCTCAACTGTTTCTCTTGCCTTGCTGTCTGACTAGCTGAGACTACAGGCGGTTCTCGAATTGCTTCCTGGGGGAAGGAGCAGTTTGAGATAGGTTCTTACTGCATAGCTCTGGTTGTCCTGGAACTCACTATGTAGACCAGGCTGACTTCAAACTCAAAGAGATGAACCTGCCTCTGCCTCCTGAGTGCTGGGACTAAAGATGCCACCATACCGTTAGTGTTTTGTCTTTGAAAAGTATTTTGTCTTCTTGAATTTAGGTCTTTAAGGCAGAAGATCTGTAGAAATACTAAAAAATGGGAACCAGGGTGTCTTGACGACTAAATAGGCTAAAACCAGAATGTCCATACTTTATCAGAACACATGATCTTCAGCTGGCAATTTGCACTCTACCCAAGAGAGATGGGGCTGTAGGTTCTCCTGGTTAGGCTCAGAAGACTTCATCAAGTGCCTCTGCAAAGTGAAAGAATGCAGACACACATCCTGACAAGGCAGTACACGTCTGTAATCCCAGCTCAGAAGAGGCTGCAATCTGAGGCTAGTAAGGAATACACTGAGAGATCCTGCTTTGAAAACAAAGGGAAACCAAGCCAGGCCTAGTGGTGAATGTCTTTATTCCTAGCACTTAGAAGGCAGAGGTAGCAGATAGGAGATATGGTGGAATTCTGAGTTCCAGGATAGTCTGGTCTACATTGTGAGACCCTGTCTCAAAAAAAGAAAAAAAAAAAAAGAAAAAGAAAAAGAAAAAAAGGGGGGGGGGCTAGCGAGATGGTTCAGAGGTTAAGAGCATTGACTGCTATTCCAGAGGTCCTGAGTCCCAGCAACCAACTACATTGTGGTTCACAGCCATCTATAATGAGATCTGGTACGTTCTTCTGGCATACAGGCATACACAATAAATAAACCTTAAAAATAAATGAATAAAAAACAAACAAAATTTTAAAAAGGGAAAACAAGTAACAACAACAACAAAGTAAATCAAAACACAACAACAACAACAACACCAACAAAAAACCACAGGGATATCTGTTGCTCTAGAAATAGTACTGATTTGCAAAAAGCATAGTTTTGGCGAAGTGTGGCAGCGTGTAATTGTATCATTCACGTCACAGAAGCAGGAAGATTATGAGTTCACAGCTAGTCTTAGCTGCATAATAACTTCAAGGCCAGTCAGGACTATGTGACCCTCTGTCTCAAAAACCCAAAAGTTTGTCTGGAGAGATAACTCAGTGGTTAAGAGCACTTGCTGTTCCCTGCGAGGACCCAATTTCAGTTCCCAGCATTCACCCATAAAGTATCTTGCAACTGCATTTAACTCTAGTTCCGGGGGATCTTGTGCTCTTTTCTGTGTTCTCAAGGCATCTAAACATGTGGTACATATACATGCAAACAAACTTTTAAAAATAATTTTAAAACAGAATTATTTTATATTAATTTTCATATACTAATGGTAAAACATTAGTTCTATCCAAAGTCTTTACAGATACTCTAATGTTTGTGTGTGTGTGTGTGTGTGTGTGTGTGTGTATACAAACACATGTTTACAGGAGCATGTATGTGTTAGGGATTGAACCCAAAGATGTGTATATGCTAGACAAGCAGAATATACTGAGCAATCATATACTTAAATAGCTTATTGAGATATTATAATGACAAATTAGTTTATTTAGTGATATTAAGACTATCAAAGTATCCTAGATTTTCATCGTTCTGTTGAAATAGCTCCCCAAACTCCTGACTACCAGTTTGGTGAAAGCTGCCCTTCTTATTTTTTTTTTTTTTTTTTTTTTTTTTTTTTGGTTTTTCGAGACAGGGTTTCTCTGTGGCTTTGGAGCCTGTCCTGGAACTAGCTCTGTAGACCAGGCTGGTCTCGAACTCACAGAGATCCATCTGCCTCTGCCTCCCAAGTGCTGGGATTAAAGGCGTGCGCCACCACCGCCCGGCTATTTTTGTTTTTTTCAATGCAGGGTTTCCTCTGTAACTTTGAGGCCTGTCTTGGAATTCGCTCTGTAGAACAGGCTAGCTTCGAAGTCCCAGAGATCTTCCTACTTCTGCCTCTCGAGTGCTGACATTAAAGGGTACCACCACCACCTGGCAAAGATTGCCCTTTTGAAAACACTGCTCTTAGCCAGGCAGTGGTGGCGCATGCCTTTAATCCCAGCATTCGGGAGGCAGAGGCAGGTGATCTCTGTGAGTTTGAGGCCATCCTGGCCTACAGAGTGAGTTCCAGGAAAGCCAGGGCCATTACACAGAGAAACCTTATCTCAAAAAACCAAAAAAAGAAAAAAAAAAAAAAAGAAAGAAAACACGGCTGTTGTAGTTTGTTTGCTTTGTTTCTTTTTCTTAGTAAAGTTTTCCTCAGAAGCCTGATAACCCTTGGTTATCTGCTCATATTAGAAGTGGTGGGTTAGTAGGCAGCCAGTGGGAAGGAAGGGACATTTCTTTCACTATTGTAGCACCAGTATGCTGTACATGCTCCTGTAAACATGTGTTTGTATACACACACATACACACACACACACACACACACACATACAAACAAACATTAGAGTATCTGTAAAGAAGGGGTCTGCAGAGTGAGAGGGAAAAAGGGGGTAATGGGTGGTAAATACATTAAATAATGTATGAAAACGTCATAATGAAGCCAATTCTATATAACTTATGCTAATAAAACTTTTTTTTTGTTTTTGTTTTTCGAGACAGGGTTTCTCTGTAGCTTTGGAGCCTGTCCTGGAACTAACTCTTGTAGACCAGGCTGGCCTTGAACTCACAAATATCTGCCTGCCTCTGCCTCCTGAGTGCTAGGATTAAAGGTGTGTGCCACCACCTCCCAGCGCTAATAAAACTTTTTAAACGACTTATTTTTAATTATATTTGTGTATGTCCAGTATAGGTGTGCCAATTAATTTTTTGTCAACCTGACACGAGCAAAGGTCAGCTGGGAAGGAAGCTTCAACTTGATTGTTGATTTCTATGGGAAGGCCCAGGTCACAGCATGCAGGTGGTCCTGGGCTATATAAAAAAGCAGGTTTGGGGCTGGAGAGATGGCTCAGCAGTTAAGAGCACTGGATGCTCTTCCAAAGGTCCTGAGTTCAATTCCCAGCAACCACATGGTGGCTCAGAACCATCTGTAATGAGATCTGGTGCCCTCTTCTGGCATGCAGGCAGAACACTGTATACATAATAAATAAATAAAACTTAAAAAAAAAAAAGAAAGAAAAAAGAAAAAGCAGACTGAGCAAGCTAGTCAGTACATAATGTTTCTTAATGGTCTCTGCTTTAGTTCCTGCCTTCCTCAGTGACTTCAAACTGAAAGAAGAAATAAAGCCTTTCCTCCCCAAGTTTCAGGTCATGGTGCTTATCAAAGAAAGCAAGTTAGGACAATGGGTATGCGTATATGAGTGCAGGTGCCCAGGGAGACCAGAAAAAGGTGTAAGATCCCCTGGAGTTGGAGTTAGCTGCCTGATGTTCTGGGAACTGAATGAACTTAGGTCCTCTGCAAGAGCAGCATGTGCTTTTAACTGCTAAGCCATCTCTCCAAGGCCCTAATAAAAACTGTTTAAAATAAGAGGGTGCATATCAATTGACACCATAAGAATAGCTGGGTCTTGATAACTCTGGATTATACTTCAGGATGACTTGGCTATGCCATTTCATTAGGGAGAGTAATGCTATTAGTACTCTTCAATTTTCCTTCTGGCTGGTGTGTACCTCAATCCTCAGTCTAGAGACCCAATTTAAAACAAAAACAAACAAAACCTTAGTTTCTTCTTTGTTTTTTTTTTTTATGGCAGATATGTTAGTTTCTTTTTGAATATGATATATAAATATCCTCAACTTTCAGGAAAGAAGTTGTATAACTCCCCAAGGAACTTCTCCACGCACTGATTGATATATAAACTGTTAGCACACTGTTCATTTGGTAATTCTAAAAAGGGAAGTACATCTACTTTTCTACAATAAGAGATCTGTGCACTTTTGGATAATTCATTTTGTGTTGTGTTGCTGTTTCACTGCTTTCTCTGTTCTGTTTGTTTGTTTGTTTGGTTTGTTTTTTGAGACAGGGTTTCTCTGTATAGTACTGGCTATCCTGGAATTCACTCTGTAGACCAGACCTCAAACTCACAGAGAAATCCACTTGCCTACACCTCAAAATGCTGGTCTGGGATTAAAGAAGTATACCACCACTGCTTGGCTTGTTGTATATATGTGTGTTTTCTCTTTAATTTGATGTTATTTTTGTCATGTTGTTCTATTAGCAAAATTTTTCCTTTGTATTTCTTCCTTAAAAACTTTTTATATGTATTGGCATTTTGCTTGCATGTATGTTGGTGTACACATGTAAACCTGGTGCCCATGGAAGCAGAAGAGGGTGTTGTTAGATCCTCTGAAACTGGAGTTACAGATGATTGTGAGCTTCAATGTGGGTACTAGGAACCAAACCCGGGTCCTTTCCAAGGACAACAAGTGCTCATAACTGCTGAGCCATCTCTCCAGTTTTGTCCCTGCGTTTTTCATTTCAGTATTAGCTACTCAGCATTTCCAGGTTGAACAAGAAATCAGCCAGCTGTATGTCACTGACTGTGCGGTCTTCACACACAGCTGCCTAGGTCCTGCCTGATGCTGCTCCTGAAACAAGGTGAGGCCTGTGCTGGGGGTGGGGAGGGTAGGAGGATACAGAATCAGATGGGAGGGACTGATCCCCACTTCCTCTCTCCAAATAAGGATGTGGTCTCTGGTGAAGAAAGAAGAGAACATGAAGGAACTTTGTTGTCTTAGACTGTCAACAACTCTTCTTTAGCACATACCCTGTCAACACTCCTCAACTTAAAAGAAGGCCAAGTATTGAGCCTTTTTGGAAATTCCAGGGTGAACAGACTAAGATCCAATTTTCCGGGACTCTTGTTATTTAAGCTGTATTCAGCTTCCAACATTTTGTTGCACTTACTGTTTTTTCCCACCTTTTATAGACCTTATACCTCTAAACAATTCTTTTTATTCTTCTTTTCTTTTTTTTGAGACAAGGTCTCTCTATGTAACCTTGGCTGGCTCAATCACACTATGTAGACCAGGATGGCTTTTTTTTTTTAAATATTTATTTATTTATTATGTATACAATACTCTATCTGTGTATATGCCTGCAGGCCAGAAGAGGGCACCAGACCCCATTACAGATGGTTGTGAGCCACCATGTGGTTGCTGGGAATTGAACTCAGGACCTTTTAGGAAGAGCAGGCAATGCTCTTAACCTCTGAGCCATCTCTCCAGCCCCCCAGGATGGCTTTAAACACATAGAAATCCATCCACCTCTGCCCCTTGAATGCTGGAACTAAAGGCCTGCACCACCATGCCAAGTTTAAAAATATTTCTTTACCACTGCTTCGGAAAATAAAAGCAAATCTGTGTGTTCAACTCATCATTTTACTTCATGTTTCTATGAAGTACTTTATAGGGCTAAACACCGGTGTCTCAACTTCCTATAAATAAAAAGATCTTTCCAGTAAGTAAGTAATTTCTTATTAAAGCATATTCTAGAAGACCAGGCCTATTAAGATTTATTTACATGCAGGGAGTTCATTTTTATACCTCAATTAGTGGGTCATCAGTATGAGAAAAATATTCAGTTGACTTTTCTTCCTGGTTAGGATTTTAAAAGTTACACACAAGAAAAGTGAAGAGATAGAAGATATCCTGGTACCAAACAGAGAAGAAAACCTCAGGCTAGCCCAAATAAAAACAGAAATAGTTTCAAGACCAAATTTATTCCAGAATAAACAGAATATAGCTCCACTTCTTAGATATCTGCTCAGGAAATTATTCAGTCAATACTCCAAGGCTATCAGATGCTAAATCCTCTATCATCACAGGGTGAGCTACACATGCATACCTCCAGTACTGGAAGGCTCAAGTTTTAAGTTACAATTCAGATACTAACACATTTCTACCTTGATGGTATTTTGTAAATCACGAGTAGATCAAGATTATAGGTCGGGTTAACTCAAAACAGAAATCACGTAGATATTTCTAAGTCAATGATGAAAAGCAGTAATTATCTCAAAAAATTACTTTTACCAAAGTCCACATAGAAAATCAGCACAGAGATAGACAGTTAAACAGAAGCAACTCACCCCTGCTGTAAGTGACCATCTGAAAGGAACCCAAACTGTAAGAGCAAACCAACATTCTACTAGACAGGCTGAGAAGGCCAGGGAAGACAGTAGGTACCTGTACTGAACCCCCATGGCGGTCTGCGGCCAAATGAGACGTCAGGTATGAGGTATTGGTCTGCCGGCTGGGCTGGATTTCCCACTCTCCTCGGCGCTCTGATGATGCAGTCTGCTTAGGCATTAGGAAGCATGACAGCAAGATATGGAAGGAGAGGTAAAGCAACAGAAAGCAACAACAAAATCCAGTACATTAGTTCTCCTGCAGGGTTCTGTTTGGAGACTGACACTAACAACTTCTGCAAAGCACTGAGAAATAGTACTGTGACCGTATTTATTTTCACTAATGAACCAACACATCAGTTGAAAGAAAACCTGTACTGAACAAAGGAAAGGAGGGAGCCAACAAAAGCTGGACATCGCCCTTTGACTTTCACATTTGTGTAGTTTCAGAAGCTACTAAGCGGATTAAATTCAGAAAGTTAAAAGAGTGTTGAGCAAACAAACAGTCATACTTATAAATAATTTCATTATTATAAATTTCATACTTATAAATAATTTCACTGAGCAGATCAAAGTTTTTACATAAGGAACTGAGCAAATGTCATCTCCTTAAATAGGTAGCCTACTACCTATTCAAGATTAATGCCTATGCCAGGCAGTGGTGGCACACGTCTTTAATCCCAGCACTAGGGAGGCAGAGACAGGTGGATCTCTGTGAGTTCGAGGCCAGCCTGGTCTACAAGAGCTAGTTCCAGGACAGGCTCCAAAGCTAAGAGAAACCCTGTCTCAAAAAACCTCATACTCTTCTGATCTTGCTTATGTGTGACATTTCGTACTAAAGAATCTGTACTAGGTGCCCCTTGCCCTGTCCAGATGGCTGAGGAGGTACTAATATCATGTTGCACAGCCGTAACAGTCCTAAGACTATAAAAACTAAAAAATGAGGAGTGTGAGAGGCAGTAATGAGGAATTAGTAAATCAAATTTTAATTGCTGCTGATTATCAGCAGCAGCAGGGGATGGGGTGCAATATTGTTGCTCTACATGAACACTAAGTAAGGAACCTATAAATCTCAGAAATGCTGGTAGCTATAAATGTGTATTCTATGAAAAAAATGGAGAAGACAGGGAAAGAAGAATTAATTAGAACAATGTATAACATACATATATAAAACTTCTATGATAATGCCTATTACTTTGTATGCTAAGTTGAAAAATTAATAAGAAAAATGAAGCATGAGAAGGTAATAGCTTAAGGCTCCATATTGGCTATCTCCTGCTGAGGATTTCATTGACAGGAACTGCTTAAAGGTTACTGGCAAGTCACCTAAAAGATATAGATAAAGCTACAATTTACTCATCATTATTAATTGACTATGAATGAGGTCACATGGATAATAATAGCATTATAAAAGATTCTGGCCATATTTGCTGTTATTTTCTGCAGAGATGAGTAGGTAGTCATATTAACTTGTTTACTATGTAATTCCTACAAAGTGGAGCAGGGTTTTTTTGTGGACAACACCACAAGAGAGTTCAAATTATTATAAACATTCCTTCCCTCTCAGTCTCATGGAATTTTGCTAAGTTGTTCAGGCTAGTCTTGAACTGGCAAACCATCATCCCACTAGTAACCTGTGTAGCTCGTATTATAGTACAAACTACCCTGGTGCTTCCCTTCCAGTAATTTCTGTTGAAGATATTCAGATGTGTTAAGTTTTCCAATGGTGTACAGCATAATTGTACCATGTTATAAGCTTAGGGACATTGTCTGATGCCTAGAGATAATAGACTAAATCTGTTTTTCTAATGTTAGAATGTACACAACTAATTTAGTAAAATTTAAGCAGAATATTTAAGGTCTTAAACTATTATGTATTATCAGTCCTATAAAGCTGTTTACTTTTTGAGACAGGATTTCATTATGCAGCCCCAGGTTGGCCTCAAACACATGATCCCCTGCTTCAGGTGTGTGCCACAACAGTACCCATCCTCCCAAGATTTAAAGAATTAAAGGGACTAGAGAGATGGCTCAGCAGATAGAGCACTTGCTGCTCTTGCAGAGGACCTGAGATCAGTCCCCAGTGTCTACATGGTGGCTCACACCATCCCTAACTCCAGTTCCAGGGGATCCAATGCCCTCTTCTAACCTCTGTGGGCACCAGCCACACACAACGCACAAAGACATACATGCCAACAAAAACACTCATACACATAAATTAAAAAAAATAAAAATGTGTCAGGCAGTGGTGGTGCACGCCTTTAATCCCAGCACTCAGGAGGCAGAGGCAGGTGGATCTCTCTGAGTTTGAAGCCAGCCTTGTCTACAATTGAGTTCCAGGACAGTCAGAACTGCAACACTGAGAATCTTGTTTCGAAAAACCAAAAACCAAACAACCAAACAAACAAATGTAAGACGAGGGTTTCTCAAAGACCTGCCCCTATTTGAGGATCTATAGGCAGTTAATAGTTGCTGGGGGACATTTTCTTCAGTCCTGTATCCACTGGTAAATTGCCCATTCCCCTGTAAGTAACACCAATTAAACTCAACGGTCACGAAAAACAGAAGACGATATGGAAATTAGAAGGATGGCTTGGCAGTTAAGAGCACTTGCTGACTCTTCCAGAGAAACCACAGGGTTCAGTCTCTAGAACTCACACTAGGGAGCTTACAACTGCCTATAACTCCAGTACAAGGAGATCTAACACCCTCTTCTGACCACTTCAGGGATGCACATATACATGGTATATGTATATATTATATATACTTGAGCACACACATATACTAATACATAAGGTAAATCTTTGTTTGTTTGTTTCAAAACAGGATTTCTCTGTGTAACAGCCCTAGCTATCCTGGAACTAGCTTTGTAGACTAGGCTGGCCTCAAATTCACAGAGCTCTGCCTGCCTCTGCCTCTCAAGTGCTGCGATAAAAGGCATGAGCCATCACTACACATTGGTGTTTTGTCTACATGTATGTCTATGTAAGGGTGTCAGATGCCCTGGAACAGGAGTTACAGACAAGGCTACCAAATTAAAAAAAAAAAAAAAAAAGGTAAAAAAGTAGAAGAGAAACTAGCTAGGAAGAAGAAAGAATTAGTGAGAGCAAAAGGGGAAAGAACAGGGTGACTACGAGAAGCTGTCACAATGGAACACATCATCACACATAACCAATATATGCCAATAAAACATTAAAAAGTCCATTTTACTGGCCAGTTAGAATTCTTTAGAGTTTTATGGTACATACATAAAACAATCACTTCTCCCATATATGGTGATTTTGTTCTTCTTTTTTTTTAGTGTGTGTATGTGTAAGCATTTGTGTACATATGCACATGTGGCCAGAGATCAACCTTAGTGTTGTTCCCAGTAACCATCCACATTTATTTTCTTTTTATGAGAGAAGGTCTCTCACTGGCCCGGAACTCACCAAGTAAAATAGGCTGGCTGGCTAGTGAGTCCCAGGAAACAGCCTGTCTCAGTCTCCACACTACTGGAATTACAGGTGTGTGCCTGCCACCATTCCCAGCTTTTTTTTTTTTTTAAGTGTATTTTGTGCTAAGAAACTAACTAGGGTCCTCTAGAAGAGCAGCAAATGCTCCTAACTGCTGAGTTAACTTTCCAGGCCCCACCCAGATTTATTTCACATATGTTCTTCGGATATCACTCAAGTTTTCATGCTTGCAAGGCAAGCACTTTACCAACTGAGCTACCATCCCATTCCATAAAAGTTGTTTTTGCATTTGTTTTGAGTCACATAAATTGGGGTGGGGGGAAGGCTTGAACTAAGAATGTAGCTCACCAGATGCATACTTGTGTATGGTCTGATCTCCAGAACAAAAATAAATAAAAAATAATAATTTAAAATGAAGGAGAGCCAGGCAATGGTGATGATACATGCCTTTAATCCCAGCACTCGGGATACAGAGGCAGGTGGGTCTCTGAGTTCAAGGCCAGTCTGGTCTACAGAGCAAGAGATACACAGAGAAACCATGTCTAGAACGCCCCCCCCGCAAAAAAAAAAGAGAGGAAGAAAGGGGATGAAATGTACATTCATTTACACTCACATGTGTGTGGATGATGGAACCTAAGCTTCTGTGCAGGCTGAGCAAGTGCTCTATGACTGATCCAGAGGTATGGATCAGTGCAAGAATGCTTTGTGTGTGCTGTTTATGTTTAGAGGTATACACCTATATGAGTGCAGGTACATGCGTGTACATGGAGATCAGAGAACAACCTTTGAGGTCATGTTCCTCAGGAGTCAGCCACCTTGTCTTTTGAAACATGATCTCTCATTGGGACCTGGGGCTTGTCAATTTTCACCAGGCTGGCTGGACAGTGAGCACCAGGGATCCCCTTGTCTCTACCTTCCCTGCATTGGGACTATAAACTCATGCCACCAAGAATAGCTCTGGATCAAAATCAAGTTTGGGGATTGAACTCAGGTCCTCATATTTTAATTTATTCTTATTTTTTCCCCATACTAGTTTCCAAGTTTAAAATAAAAAGTTTAAAGCAAATTTATTCATTATCAGTCTTCTGCTTTTTAGTCCAAGTACCTATTGAAGTTAAGGACCAACAATTCTCCAGCCTAGCTTCCTATCTTTTTAGACCTGATTCTGAGGACCCCTTTATTAGATATATAATTGTTGTTGCTCATACATACTCTTTCTGCTTAGACTGCCTTGTCCATCTCTACTTATTTCAAAAGCATTTGTTTCAAATGCAGCATTTGTTTTTCCTCCTCATAGAATAATTTGTCATGCTTTGGCTAAGGGAAATATTTCCTTTGAATTTCAAATGAGTCTGGGCATGGTGGACTGCGCCTTTAATCCCAGCACTCAGTGGGTATCTACAGAGACCTTGCTTCAAACAAAAACAAAAACTAATTCCAAGTGGTAATACTTTTTAATGCTTATCTGTTCTACTTTGTGCAATAGTTACCTAGTTTCATGGCCTATCCATTTGTCAGATCTTTGGAAATAAAAGCTCCCTATCTATCCCTCTCTCCTTCCACCATGTGAGTCCTAGGCATTGAACTGAGGTCATTAGGTTTGCTAGTACATGCCTATACCTGCCGATCTATAGCACAGACCCTATACAACATGAAAGCAGGGAAGAGTAATGAGACTACTGAAGGGAGAAACAAGATAGGGCAATGGAGACAGGAGACAAATTGTGTCATTTTTCTTTCATATGGATAATCTCAATTTTAAAAAAAAGTGTGTGTGTGTGTGTGTGTGTGTGTGTGTGTCTGTGTGTCTGTGTCTGTGTTTATGAAAGCTGGGCAGTGGAGGCTCATGTCTCTAATCCCAGCACTTGGGAGGCAGAAGCAGGTGGATCTCTGTGAGTTCGAAGCCATCCTGCTCTACAGAGCAAGTTCTAGGACAGCCAAGATTACACAGAGATACCCTGTCTTGAAACCCAACCAACTCCCAAAAAAGGGCAGAACTATAATGAGTATGGTTTCACTTTTATCCCTTTCTCTTCCTAAACATTCTTCTTCGTTTTTGTTTTTTTTTTTTTTTCTTCAGACAGGATTTCTCTGTGGAGCCCTGGCTGGAACTCACTCTGTAGACAAGGTTGGCTTCGAACTCACAGAGATCTATCTGCCTCTGCATCCTGAGTGCTGGGACTAAAGGCATGTGCCATTACTGCCTGGCCCTATACATTCTTTTAAAGTATCTTTTTATTATAAAACTGGAACTTCATTAGAAAATGTTTTAGGAAAATATCACTTAGAGTTCTATTTACAACATTACTTCTGTTAATATTTTGTACTATCAGCCAGGCGGTAGTGGCACACGCCTTTAATCCCAGCACTTGGGAGGGAGGCAGAGGCAGATGGATCTCTGTTAGAGGCCAGCCTGGTCTACAAGAGCTAGTTCCAGAATAGTCTCCAAAGGTACAGAGAAACCCTGTCTCAAAAAACAAAAACAAACAAACACACACACACACACACACACACACACACACACACACACACACACACACACACACACTGTACTATCGCTTCTCAATGACTTTGCTCACTTTCCCTTCCTTTGAGAAGAAATTATGAAGATTTGTTTATATACTTACTTTTTGAGATAAGAATATTACAACGTGGTCCACCCTGGCCTCTACTCATAGCAATCTTAACTTTCCAACTTAAAAGAACTGTAATTAAAAGACATGCCCCGTCACACTGAGCTCTAAACATAAACGAATCTTTCTTCCTTTTTTTGTGGCTCTGTCAGACCCTGAACCCATGGCTTGTATGTGCCAGGCAAATACTCTATCCATGAACTATATCTTTAAGGCATCTTACACAACTTTCAAATCAACTTGGATATGATTGCAACTATACAGGTTGCAGTTTATACTAGGTCAGTTGAAAAGCCAAATCACCAGTCTTATCAGCAAATGAAGAGTATAACTGGTATAAGCTCCAGATTCAATTGCAGATAGGACCCTAAGTATACCATGTGGTACATCTGCATGTGCAACAATCCTTCGGACCTTAGATCCTAACTCATAGCCAGCGATCAGATCTCCTGAAAACCAGAGTACTCCCTCAGGCCCAGATTCATTATCCAGTCCTGGCTGCCTGGAGTTCCCTATGTAGACCAAGCTGGCCTCTAACTCAGAGCTCTATCTGCTTCTACCCAACACCATAGCTGATGGGTCAGGCCCAGATTCTTTTGCTGCATGCTTCATTGCAGTGCATTTACACATGTTCTGAGAGTTCCTCCAATGCCATCCTAAACCAGCTGTTTTTCTTAACTCCACATACACACTAACAGATAGAAGGGGAAGAATCTGGGTTTAACAGCAGCTATAAAGAAGGGGAATGATTAAAACAACTAAAACCTAACACATACCTGATTTCGAAGAGGCTGTTGTGATGGCCGATCCCTGTGTGTGTGGCTTTCTCGAGTTATTGCAGATGCACCAGAATCTACATGAACTGATCCTACCGGAGTAGGCTAGAAAAATGAAAGGAACATCAAATGGTAACCAGTGTGGTGGTGCACACCTTTAATCCCAGCACTCGAGAGGAAGAGTCAGGTGGATCTTTGTGAGTCTGAGGCTAGTTTGGTCTATGGAGTGAGTGAGTTCCAGGATAGTCAAAGCTACACAATAAGACCCTGTCTCAAAAACTGCTACCCAAAAAGATCAAATGGAGAAAACAAATTTAATGCAATAGCTCTGCAAAGGGAAGCAGCATGTTAATTCTTATGAATCAGTCTTTCCCTTTTCTTAAAAAAAATTTAAATTTATTTTTATGTGGATAGGTGTTCAGCTTGCATGTATGTCTCTGCGCCACATGCTTGCAGTGCCCAAGGATGCCACAAGAGAGTGTTGGATTTTCTGGAACTGAAGTTACAAATAGTTGTGAGGTGCCAGGAGGATGCTGGGAATTGAACCCAGGTCATCTGGAAGAGTAGCCAGTGCTCTTTACTGCTAAGGCATTTTTCCAGTCCCCTGCTGTTTTTCTTTTAAATCATCTTGTTCTCTTGCATTTGGTCATTTGCTGAAGGGAAGGTAGTCTAGTCCTCAACAATCCATTTGAGAGCAGGCTACCTTAGAAAGAACTCATGTTCTACTGCATTATCTGTTAGCACAGTCTCTGATGCTGTGGACTATGGCAGAACTAGTAAATCCAGAATTCTATTCCTACCGAAGTCAAGTTCCTCAATAGCACAGACAGAATTAAATTGTGAATCAGTTTTTTAAAAATGTGTAACAAACTGGCTTAAATTCTGGTATCTTGGGATATATAATCATCTTTGAGGATTTGTTTTATGTGTGTAAGAGTTTGCCTAAATATGTCTTTGAACACCCTACATGTGCCTGGTGCCCACAGAGCAGAAGAAGGCAGGGTACTGGATCCCCTTGAACTGGAGTTACAGATTGTAATTTCAGGGAACTGAACCTGGGTCCTCTGTAAGGACAGAAAGTGCTCTTACCTGCTGAGTCATCTCTTTAGCCCCCATAAGCAATCATCCAAAAACCATACAACTCATTGGTCTAATGACAGGAACCTACAGTGTTACTTGGAAAAGGTTGGTGAATGCAAGCAATTTCCCCACAAAGATTTAAGCAGAAGGATTGGCAAGTAAAACGATGGGGCAGTACTGGTCTGGGATTTTTTTGTTTTGTTCTGTTCCAAGACAGGGTTTCTCTGTGTAACAGCCCAGGCTGTCCTGGAACACGTGTTGTAGACCAGGCTGGCCTTGAACTCTCCACCTGCCTCAGCCTCCTTAGTGCTAGAATTAAAGACGTTTGCAGCCACCACCACTCAGCAAGAATTTTTTTTAAAGGATACTTACAATAGGCCTTCCAACCCAATCATAGGCATAGTCAAAGGTGTAGCCTTTCCGTTCAAACAGATCCGTGAAGAGGGTCCGTAAATACTCATAATCAGGTTTTTCAAAGAAATCTAACCGCCTGACATACCGAAGATAGGTTGCCATCTCCTCTGTTAAAAAAAAAAAAAAAAAAAAGGTAAAAAGCCATGCCTGTTAGCTGTTAGGTTAAGCCCTGGGCCACAAAAGAGATATCTGTACAGATTACTTGACACTAATGTTTTCTTTATGGACCAAATAAAAGTGATACCTTCCTTGGGCTGAATAATAATAAAAAGAAATGTAAATGATACCTATTTGGTATTTACAGATACTGTGACATTACCTACTTCAAAGTGCCAGTCACACTGGCTGTATTATCCTTTTAGCATCCTACCTGGAAAGTTCTCACAGAGAGCTTCGATGGGAGTATTCCTTTTGGTATCACCAATTTTTTGATATCTCTCTTTTAATGTATCAGCCTGTAGAAAGTAAAGTAAGAAAATTACCTGGAAGTGAGTTCAAACATGTTCTCAGATACTGGAGTTACATTCTTTTTAAGATTTTACTTTCAATTATGTGTGTATGTATCAGTATGTTGAATATGTGCCCAAAGAGGCCAGAAAATGACACCAGTTCCCTGCAGCTGGGGTTACAGGTGGCTGTAAGCTAACTGATGTGGGTGCTAGGGAAGGAATTTGGGTGCTCCACAAGAGCAAACACACGCTCTTAAACCACCAAGGCATTTTTCTAGACACCACAATAGTTGTTTTCATTCAAACTGGCAGGATGTTAGTGGATCTCAATATTTTTCCTCTTTAATGAATAAGAATAAGACATGCTGTGTCTAGATATATGTAAACCTCTGCTGTGTTCAAGAAAGTCTCATTTGAAATATGTTTAGTAATCTCCGATGAGAAAGATAGAGAGGATAAGAAAACAAAAACATTATGAAGCAGAATTTTAAAAATCATAGCAGCTTAGAAAACTCCCATGGCCACTTAGATCCAAGTTTTTTTCGAGACAGGGTTTCTCTGTGGCTTTGGAACCTGTCTTGGAACTAGCTCTTGTAGACCAGGCTGGCCTTGAACTCACAGAGATCTGCCTGCCTCTGCCTCCCGAGTGCTGGGATTAAAGGTGTGCGCCACCACCGCCCGATTCAGCCTTCTCCTTCTATGTTCAGTTTCAGTTTCTACTAGATGTGTATACTAGTATCCAGTTGACATCCAAAGAATATATTTTCTCAGGGGCTGGAGAGATGGCTCAGTGGTTAAGAGCACTGCCTGCTCTTCCAAGGGTCCTGAGTTCAATTCCCAGCAACCACATGGTTGCCATCATTAATGAGATCTGGTGCCCTCTTCTGGCCTGCAAGCATATATGCAGGCAGAATACTGTATACATAAATAAATAAAAATTAAAAAAAAGAATATATTTTCTCAGATGAAGTCACACAGTTTTGTGAACTTTCTTGCAGCTAGTAATTTATTTTGCTATTGCAAAGGAAAGAAAAATTATATATATATAGTCAAGTTGAAAAGAACAGAGGCACAAGAAGTGAAAAAATCCTCTAAAGGTTTCTAGGGTTGAGGATATAGCTTAGTGACAAGGGAACCCAATCAACAAACAAAAACTTTCCAGACATTCGACACCAGACTGGTCTACAGAGTGAGTGCCAGGACAGGTTCCAAAGCTACACAGAGAAAACCTGTCTCAGAAAAAAAAAAAAAAAGAATAGACATTGTCAACAAAGAAGTGGGCGTCAGTGTGTCAAAGCAGTTCAAATATGGCGTACTCAGGACTGTACACAGGAAGCTTCTGACCTTGGACTCTTCATTAGGCTCTAGCCAGCCGACTTCATCCAGATTTAAGTAACAGTGAGGAAAAGTAAATTGGAAAGATTCTAAATCCATCAACACCACTAAAATGGGGTTGCATGGTCCACAAAAGTTCCAAGCAAGTAACAAGTCTGCATACTAATGAACTTATCTGTCGATGTGAGCAGCAAGTAGGATGTGTAGCTATCTTAACAAGTCACTATCAATGTGAAGGCATACATGACTGGATGAGAGGTGTCAGGAGAATAAGAATTTTTTTTTTTAGAGAATGAAGCTCTGGCTGTAGCTCAGAGAAAGAACAGTTGCTTAGCATGTACAAGGCGCTGTGATCAATCCTAGAAAACATAGGAAAATGAATTATCTGCCTACATGTAGGAAGGTGTAGGAATACCTCAAATCACAGATTAAGGTTCTTTTCATAGTAATATGTTGAAATAAATTACAACTAAAAATATACCTTATATCTAACTATGTAAAGGACCTTGGAGAGAGTTAGAAGCTTAACTTTCAGCTGGGCAGTGGTGGAGCAGGGCTTTAATCCCAGCACTTGGGAGGCAGAGGGAGGCAGATTTCTGTGAGTTTGAGGCCAGCCTGGTCTATAGAGCTAGTTCCAGGACAGCCAGGGCTATACAGAGGAACCCGGTCTCGAGAAAAAAAAAAAAAAAAAAAAAAAA
>PVIU01017209.1:0-42623 GCA_004026605.1 Ondatra zibethicus
CGTTAAAAAAAAAAAAAAAAAAAAGAAAACATCATATTGAGTGAGGTAACCCAGTCCCAGAAAGACAAATATAATATGTACTCACTCATAATTGGTTTTTAAACATAAAACAAAGAAAACCAGCCCACATATCACAATTCCAGAGAACCCAGACAACAATGAGGACCCTAAGAGAGACATACATAGATCTAATCTACATGGGAAGTAGAAAAAGACAAGATCTCCTGAGTAAATTGGGAGCATGGGGACCTTGGAAGAGGGTTGAAGGAGGGGGACAGGCAGGGAGTGGAGAGTCAGGGAGGAGAGCAGAGAAAATGTAGAGCTCAATAAAAATCAATTTAATAAGAAAGAACTACATAAAATTGAGATATTTAGGCTGCAATCTCCTGCTTGCAACTATAGGGAATGTTATCTCCAAAATTAGGTAAAATAATAACAGAAGAAGTCTTGAGAGTATAAAGAACTGTTAGAATAAGAAAAACAATAAAATAATAATGATGATAATGATACTAATACTAATAACAATAATAACAAACTACTAAGGATCTACAGTGAAGATTTTTTAATGTATTACTTTTCTCATTGCTGTGACAAAATACCTGGAAAACAATTAAAATTTAGTAATTATATTTTGTTTCACAGTGGAAGAGTATGAGATACCTGACCCCATTGTATCCTGATCAGGAGGCAGAGAATAACGAATGCCTGATTTGTCCTAAGACTGAATCCTACATCTAATTCATCTGGCCTACAACCTAACAAGTTGAAGCAACTCACAGGAAACAGAGATCCAAATACTCATTCCACTAGGGAACACAAAATTTCCACACTGAGAAACAAAACCAAGTACCTAACTCCCACTCCACAAACACAAATAATATGAGTTACAGGAAAATGGGTCTCCAACAAAAATTAGTACTCCCAAAATAATATTCTTAAAAAAATTATGTCATCTATAAATCAATGATTTCAAAATAGAAATAAAAAATGGTTGAGAAGCTTGAACAGGATATGAATAAAAATCAGAATAAAGAAGGGACGACACACACAAAAAATGAATAAAATAGTGAAAACATTTCAAGACATGCAAATTAAATGTAAGAAACATATGGAATTGCCACACCCACAGCGGTGTCGCCTGTGTGACAATGATGCCTCTGGTCCGGCGGACATAGGCTGGGGGGTTCGTGCTGTTCGTGGATAGGCCTCCGGTGGTTCCTTAGCAATCAGCTCAGGTCATGAACTTGAACTCAAGATTATATACTCACCGCTGTCATAGATGGTTAGCTGTCTCTGCTATTCTCTCCTGTTTCCTGATAATGTTCTTTGCTATACTTGGCCAAAATGTATAATTTTACCAGAGAACCCCTTGATGTTCCTGGGATTGATAATTCTGATAATGATACTAATACAGTGCTCAAGATGCCTCCAGTGTTTCAAGCCCTTGTGCCAATACTGGGGGATATTATGGATGAGTTACAGCAGCAGGAACTTTTCCTAAATAGTACTGATGATTTGGGGGAAACATAAGTTAAGATCCAGATGTTGTTAGGAAACCCCCATTCTGGGAATAAAGAAACTAGGAAAAAATCCATTGCAAGATTGGGCATTCTAACATGTAAGGCTCATGGGTTAATAAAGTTTAGGATCAGGGATATATGGTGGGAACCACCCAGGAGTACAACTGAGTCACCAGATGACCCCATTCCATACACAGAAAGTTATGAGGATGATAGTCATAAGTATGTGATATACGAGGGACAAAAGTGGAATTATTTAGCTCTACCATTTATGAATAGGCTTCCTAGATCCTAACCCCCATGGTATTTGCTACATGAGAAAGTACAAAGAAGTATATTGCAGCAGGTGCAGAGAACTGATTAGGCATATTAGGTCACTAGAGGAGATAAAGAAAGGATAAGAAAAAGGAAGGGCCATGATAGCAATTATGAGATAGAAACTTTCTATTCCTAGATAAGATGAAACCACTTGTTTGAGGTTTATGTTCCCAAGGACAAGAGTTCCCCTTCTAAGGACGTGTTATGTCTAACACCTGCTCATCGCTGACATGACTAAAGAAGCTTTCATACTGTGCCAAGTAATGATACGTGACCTTCTGGCTTGTTCTTTGTTTGAATACTATATAATGACAACATGAATTCAGTAAAGTTGCAGCAGATTCAAACCACTCCCTTGTGTGCTGTGTTTGTCTGTCATTCGCCTAACTTGTGCCTTCCTGGTATCAAGACCCTGATTCTTCCATGGTCTGAGGGGCTCCCCTGAGCCGGCCCATGGCATGGAATCTCTGAAGAAAAGCCAAAATTAAATAAAACTCACAATGAAAAATGAAGAAATTCAAACACAAAACACAGAGGAAGGTATCACTGATAGTTTGAATCAATGCAAGAGAGCATATGAGGTCTCAGAAACAAGACAGGGAAATTATATCACTCAGTACTTAGAGAAAATGTTAAATCTAAAACAAAAAAAAGAAAAGCAAATAAAAATCACAGAACCAATATAATACAAGATATCTAGGAATAAATTTTTAAAAATATTTTCATCAATTTTTTTAGAAATCCATGTACTGTATTTTGGTTATATTCATCTCTCAGACCTCTCCAATTCTTCTTATATATCCCATTATATATCCACCCTACTTTATTTCTTCATACATTAAAAAAAATCAATCCAATTAGTATACCTATAGACTCTTCAATGTTTGGCCTTCCAGTGGGGCATGGACAACCTACCAGAGACTGTACTCTTAAAGAAAACTAATTCTCTCTATTTATTCTAGCAGCTACCAATTACCAATAACTCCTCAGCTCAGGCTGGAATTGTGTGAGTATATGCCATCTCCATGCCGATATTTTGTCTGACTTGAACTTCCACAGGACTTGTGCACTCTGTCACAGCCACTGTGAGTTCACCTGTGTAACTGCCCTGTTGTGTCAGGAAAACTCTACACCACTGTAGTCATTCACATCTCTGCATCTTACCATCTCAATGCCACCTCTTGCAAAGATTCTGAGTTTTTGGAAGAGGGGTTGAGATAGCAATGTCCCATTTAGAGCTGAGACTCCACAGTCTCTTACTCCCTTCACCTTGGCAAGTTGTAGGTCTTTACAGTAGTCATCATCTACCCACAAAGGACTTCTTTGATGAAGCTTGAAAGATGTATTAGCCGATGTGTGAAACAATAAATCATTAGTATTGAGTTTAATACTATATCCTTTTGGAAGAGCAATATAAATAAAGCCTCACCTTAGGTCTAGGAATTGTTTATCCCTAGATTTGTGCTTCTGATAATGGTGGCAGGAAGATCTTAAATCTAATAAGAAAGTAGTTTGTTATGCCCATGATGCTCATGACACTGCTGAATGAATGGGTGTCTCTTGCTGAGCAGGTCGTTCCTGTTGCATTCAGAGTTCTCAGATATATAAGATTGAGTTATCTGAAAAGAGAGGACCCCAATTAAGAAATTGCCTCCATAGGATCCAGCTATGCTGCGGGAGCTACTTCCACTCCTTCAGCCAATAGCCTTTAAGATACCAGCCCACTGGGGCGTGGTGTCTTTAGTTTTAAAAAAGCAGCAGCAGCTGTGCTCTCTCTCTCTCTCTCTTGCTTCCAGTCTCCGGCTGTTAGACTTCATTCCTGATTGCACAGAGGCCTGTTGTTTGGGACGGTGATCTGTAAGTTTTTTCCCTTTCAATAAATAACCATTTTATTAATTACAATTTCATACTGGTGCGGGATTGTTTTATGACTTACGCCTTCACAGCTGTAGGGAATTTTCTCAATTAGTGATCAATGGGGCAGGGCCCAGCCCATTACAGGTGGTACCATCCCTGGGCTGCAGGTCCAAAGTTCACTAGGATATCAGGATGAACAATTCACAAAAAGAATGCCAGTCAGCAGATAGCCTCCATAACGTCTACCAAAGGTAAAAAGCCACAAGGCAAAATGTAGATAAAGAGAAACAGATTGATTTAAGTTAAAAGAGCTATCCAGAAATGAGTCCTAGCTCGGCCAAACATTCAAAACTGTCATTATTTGGGAGCTGGTTGATGTCCTAAAAGAAAAAGCCTGGTACAAAACCCCAAACTGAGAAAAAGCTGGAAATGAAAGGTTTAGGAAATTGAGCAGGAACCTTAAAAGCAAGCAACAGAATATAAGAAATGGAAGAGAAAATCCCTGGCACTAAAGACACAATCAAAGAAATCGATATCCTGGCCATGAAACTGTTAAATCCAAAGGAATCCAGGCACAAAAAATCCAGGGAACCAGGGACACTATGGATAGACCAAATCTATGAATAGTAGGAATAGAAGAAGGAAAAAACCCACGTCAAAGGCACAGAAAATATTTTCAACAAGATCATAGAAGAAACCATCCTCAACCTAAAGAAGGAGGTGCCTACCAAAATATAAGAAGTATGTAGAACACCAAATAAACTAAACAAGAAAAGAAATATATTGACACATAATAATCAAAATTCTAAACCTACAGAACAAACAAAACATATTAAAAAGTTGCAAAGAAAACAAAAACAAGTAATGTATAAAGGCAGACTATTAGACTAATACCTGACTGCTCAATGAAGACCCTAAAAGGCAGACAGACCTTGACAGATGTCCGACAGACTCTAAGAGATAACAGATAACACCCCAGACTACTGTTATACCCAGCAAACTTTAAATCATGACCAGGGAGAAAGTATGGCAGTTCATGACAAGAGCAAATTTAATCAATATCTACCTATAAATTCAGCCATCCAGAAGGTGTAAAAAGGAGAAAAAACTTCAACCTAAAGAGGCTAACCATACCTACAAAAAACACAAAGAATAATTAATATCACATAATCAAGTCAAAAAATAGGGAAATATAAAATCACATCAAATCAGTCAAGCAACAGTTATCAACAAGCACTTCTCGTTGATAACTCTAAGCATTAATTGCCCCAATTACCCAATAGAAAGATATAGAATAGCAGAATATATGAGAAAACAGAATACACCCTTCTGTACCACTCAAGAAACATACCTCAACACCAAACATAGACATTACCTCAAAGTAAATGGTTGGCAAAAGATGTTCAAAGTAAACAGAACTAGGAAGAAATTTACTGTAGTCATTTTAGACTTCAAATCAAAATAGACTTCAAATCAAAACCGATAAAAAAGTGATAGAAAAGGACACTATATACTCATCAAAGGAAAAATCCACCACTAAGAGGACATTGTAATTTTTTTCATATTCTTTTAATTTTCACTCAAAAATTTACACTTCCTCCCCTTCTCCCAGTCCTCTCGTGCTCCCCCACTACCCCTCCTCCCTCCCCCTGCTTCCTTAAGAGGGGGCAGGGTACCCTGCCCTGTGGGAAGCCCAAGGCCCTCCCCCCTCCATCCTGGCCTAGGAAGGTATGCATCCATATAGACTAGGGTCCCAAAAAGCCAATATATGCAGAAGAGATAGGTCCCAGTGCCATTATCATTGGCTTCTCAGTCAGCCCCCATTGGCAGCCACATTCAGAGAGTCCAGTTTAATCATATGTTCATTCAGTCCTGGTCCAGCTGGATTTGGGGAGCTCCCATTAGATCAGGCACACTGTCTCAGTGGGTGGACTAGCCCCTCGCAGTCCTGACTTCCTTGCTCATCTTCTCCCACCTTCTGCTCTTCAACTGGACCTTGGGAGCTCAGTCCATTGGTCTGATATGAATGTGGGTCTCAGTCTCTATCTCCATCCATCGGACGAAATTTCTATGGTGATGATCAAGATATTCATCAATGTGACTATGGGACATGGCTAGTTCAGGCACCCTCTCCTCTACTGCCCAAGTACCTAGCTGGGGACATCCCCGTGGACACCTGGGATCCCATCTAGAGCCAAGTCTCTTGCCTATCCTAAAATGACTCCCTTAATGTAGATATCCTCTTCCCTTCTCCAATATCCACCCTTCCTCCATCTCCACCCTCCCACTCCCCCAAGCTCTCCCAAGTCCTTCCCTTCTCCCTTCTCCCTCCCCCTCTCCTCTTCACCCACCCTCACCCCCACCACTACCTCCACCCCTATCCCGACACCTGTGCTTCCAACTTTTGCCCAGCGATCTTGTTTGCTTCCAAATTCCAGGAAGATCTATATATGTTTTTCTTTGGGTTCACCTTATTATTTGGTTTCTCTAGGCTTGTGAGCTATAAGCTTAATGTCATTTGTTTATGGCTAGGGTCCATTAATGAGTGAGTATATACCATAATCATCTTTTGGGGTTTGGGTTATCTCACTAAGGATAGTGTTTTCTATTTCCATACATTTTCATGCAAAATTCAAGATGTCATTGTTTTTTACTGCTGAGTAGTATTCTAATATGTATATATTCCACACTTTATCCATTCTTCCATTGAGGGGCACCTAGGTTGTTTCCAGGTTCTGGCTATGACAAATAATGCTGCTATGAACATAGTTGCACAAATGCTTTTGTAGTATGATTGGGCATCTCTTGGGTATATTCCCAAGAGTGGTATTGCTGGATCCTGAGGAAGTTGATTCCCAATTTCCTGAGAAACCACCACACTGATTTCCAAAGAGGTTGCACAAGTTTGCATTCCCACCAGAAATGGGTGAGAGTTCCCCTTACTCCACATCCTCTCCAGCATAGGGAATCATTGGTGTTTTTTATTTTAGCCATTCTGACAGGTGTAAGATGGTATCGCAAAGTTGTTTTGATTTGCATTTCCCTTATCACTAAGGAAGTTGAACATGACCTTAAGTATCTTTCGGCCATTTGAACTTCTGTTGAGAATTTTCTGTTCAGACCATTACTGGTGCAACAAGCCAGCCCTCACACTACAGAATGGCACCCAAGTGGAAAGCCTGAGAAATCTTGGGAAAGAATAGAGTAAAGCATGTTTTCTTGGTAACAGCAATTTCTCGGATCTGCTCTGCTTGCTGGAGGCAAGCAAGTGCTCTCATCTAAGAGAGGCTTCCTGACTCAGCTTTAGCTGCAAAACCCTGCAGCTCTTTAAGAGGTCCTGCCACAAAACACTTAAATGGTGTTCATGAAAAGCCGACTGCATGCTTTTTGGTTCTCAGATGTAGCAGGAAAAAAAGCTGCACTGTTTTAAAATGCTGGCTTTCTGGGCCGTCCTGCCAGGGCAAACTCTTACTCTTTCAGGCAGGCAGTCAGGCCAGGGAACGTTTGAATGTGGTCTGTGAGCAAAATGCTGCAGCTTGCTTGCTGGCAGGGACCTTGAAATGCTGTAGAGTTGTGGCACTGAACACAGCTACAGCCGGAACCTCAGCCATGAGGCTGAAATCTCAGAAAGCTAAGGAATAGGCTGGATCTAGCAGTCAAAACCATGGCTTTTATCCTACCCATATAGCTTGGTAAATTAAAGACTTGTGTAGTCAGAAAAAGAGAGATATACAGTAAAGATAGATTCAAAGACAAAAAAAACCCTCTAAATGGCTTACATTGTGTTAAATATATACGGGCTAAAGGTTAAAATTCTTAAAGTAAAAAAGAAAGAAAGAAAGAGTAGTTGGGTGTGGTGGTACACACCTTTAACCCCAACACTTGGAGGCAGAGGTAGATTGACCTCTGTGACTTCAAGTTGTGTTGGCAGAGGTAGATTGACCTCTGTGACTTCAAGATGTGGTAGCACACACCTTTAATCCCAGCACTGGGGAGGCACAGACAGGCAGATCTCTGTGAGTTCAAGGACAGACTGGACTACAGAGGGAGTTCCAGGGCAAAGATACACAAAGAACCTGTCTCAAAAAGCCAAAAGTTAAAAGTAAAAATAAAAGAAATAGAGTTTAAAATAAAGCCACGTAAAGATGGAAAACACACAGAGAATCTTGATACTGTATGTTATTATGCTCTCTTTGAATTGTTTGAATGCTGAGGAAGGAGAAACAGCTGCTAAAAGATATTTGCTTATAAATGCTGCTGAATTAATCCAAGATAGGTATTTTGAAAATACCTTGTCTTCAAAATTGAAGTCAAAAGATGTGTTACTTTGGAGAAGAGATTTTCCTTTTGTTTCCACAGGAAATGAGAGACTGTGGATTCATTCTGAGTTAAGGAAACTCAGATTTGATCAAGGAAGACCACCTAGAAATCTCTGGTCGGAACAGATGGCCCGGATGTCTGAGTTCTATATCCAGAACAGATACAGAACTGCTGCCTGAGATTATTAAGACTCACAGGATACTCCAGTCAGGACTTGATCATAACTCTTAAATTTTCTTTGGGTCCCCATAAGATTATCAGTGCCCCCAACCAGCTGGAAGTAGCCTGGAACACTACGCCCACATTCCCAAAAAATGGACTATGGATATTTTTCTTTGTTAAAAAAAAAGAGGGGGAAGCGGTGCGGGAGAATTATCTGTATTCTGTCAATCATGATTTAAGTAAATTCTGATTGGCCATTAGCCAGGGTGTATAGGTGGGTCAAGCAGACAGGAAGTAGAGGCGGAGCAAGGAGAATAGGAGAATTCTGGGAAGCAGGAAGCTCTCTTGACACATCTGCCTGGACCGCCGAAGAAGCAAGATGTGACCTGCCCTGCTAAGAAAGGTACTGAGACATGTGGCTAACATAGATAGGGATAATGGGTTAATATAACTTACAAGAGCTAACAAGAAGCCTCAGCTAATAGGCCAATCAGTTTATTAGCTAATATAGACTCTCTGTGTGATTTTTCTTTGGGGCTTGCCGGCTGTGGAGAACTGGGCAGAACAGAAACCACAACAAGCTGGCCTTCATGTTACACATTACCCCATTTTTTAATTAGGTAACTTAAAATTTTAATGTCTAGTTTCTTGAGTTCTTTGTATATTTTGGAGATCAGACCTTTGTCTGATGTGGGGTCAGTGAAGATCTTCTCCCATTCAGTAGGATTTTTTTTTTTGTCTTAATGACTGTGTTCTTTGCTTTACAGAAGCTTCTCAGTTTCAGGAGGTCCCATTTATTCATTGTTGCTCTTATTGTCTGTGCCACTGGGGTTTCACATAGGAAGTGGTCTCCTATGCCCATGTATTGCAGGCTACTTCCCAATTTCTCTTCTATCAGGTTCAGTGTGGTCAGATTTTTATTGAGGTCTTTAATCCATTTGGACTTGATTTTTATGCATGGTGATAGATAAGGATCGATTTTCATTCTCCTACAGGTTGACATCCAGTTATGCCAGCACCATTTGTTAAAGATGCTTTCATTCTTCCATTGTATACTTTTAGCTTCTTTGTCAAATATGAGGTGTTCATAGGTTTGTGGATTAATATCCAGGTCTTCCATTAGATTCCATTGGTCAACATCTCTGTTTTTATGCCAATACCAAGCTGTTTTCATTACTGCAGCTCTGTAATAGAGTTTGAAGTCAGGGATGGTAATGCCTCCGACAATTCATTTACTGTATAGGATTGTTTTGGCTATCCTGGGCTTTTTGTTTTTCCATATAAACTTAGTGATTATTCTCTCAAGGTCTGTAAAGAATTTTGTTGGGATGTTGATGGGGATTGCATTGAATCTATAGATTGCCTTTGGTAGAATTGCCATTTTTACTATATTGATCCTACCAATCCAGGAGCATGGGAGCTCCTTCCATTTTCTGGTATCCTCTTCAATTTCTTTCTTCAAGGTCTTAAAGTTCTTGTCAAATAGATCTTTTACTTCCTTGGTTAGTGTTACTCCAAGATACTTTATGCTATTTGTGGCTATCTTGAAAGGTGAAGTTTCCCTGATTTCCCTCTCTGTTTCTTTATCCTTTGTGTATAGGAGGGTTACTGATTTTTTTGAGTTGATTTTGTATCCTGCTACTTCACTGAAGGTATTTATCAGCTGTAGAAGTTTTTTGGTAGAGTTCTTGGGATCACTTATATATACTATCATATCATCTGCAAATAATGAAAGTTTGCCTTCTTCCTTTCCAATTTGAATCCCCTTGATCTCCTTATTTTGTCTTATAGCTATTGCTAGAATTTCAAGCACTACATTAAAGAGATATGGAGAGAGTGGGAGCCTTATCTTGTTCCTGATTTAAGTGGAATCGCTTTGAGTTTCTCTCCATTTAATTTTATGTTAGCTGTTGGCTTGCTGTATATTGCTTTTATTATATTTAGATATGAACCTTGTATCCCTAATCTCTCCAAAACCTTTATCATAAAGGGGTATTGAATTTTGTCAAATGCTTTTTCAGCATCTAATGAAATGATCATATGCTTTTTTCTTTCAGTTTATTTATATGATGGATTACACTGATAGATTTTCATATGTTGTACCAGCCCTGCATCTCTGGGATGAAGCCTACTTGATCATAATGGATGATTTTTTTGATGTGTTCTTGGATTCGGTTTGCCAGTATTTTATTGAGAATTTTTGTATCGATGTTCATGAGTGAGATTGGTCTGTAACTCTCTTTCTTGGTTGCATCTTTTTGTGGTTTTGGTATCAGGGTAACTGTAGCTTCATAAAAAGAGTTTGGCAATGACCCTTCTGTTTCTATTATGTGAAACACATTAAGGAATATAGGTATTAGCTCTTCTTGGAAGTTCTGGTAGAATTCTGCATTAAAACCATCTGGTCCTGGGCTTTTTTTGGTTGGGAGGTTTTTGATGACAGCTTCTATTTCCTCGCGACTTATAGGTCTATTTAAATTGTTCACCTGGTCTTGATTTAATTTCGGTATATGGTATTTATCTAAAAAACTGTTCATTTCTTTTACATTTTTCAATTTTGTGGCATACAGGCTTTTGTATTAAGACCTAATGATTCTCTGAATTTCTTCAGTGTCTGTTGTTATGTCCCCCTTTTCATTTCTGATCTTGTTAATTTGAGTGTTCTCTCTCTGCCTTTTGATTAGTTTGGAGAGGGATTTGTCAATCTTGTTGATTTTCTCAAGGTACCAGCTCTTTGTTTCATTGATTCTTTGGATTGTTTTCTTTGTCTCTATTTTGTTGATTTTATCCTTCAGTTTGATTATTTCCAGTCTTCTACTTCTCCTGGGTGAGTCTGCTTCTTTTTTTTTTCTAGAACTTTTAGGTGTGCTGTTAAGTCAATAATCTGTGCTTTCTCTGTTTTCTTTTGTGGGCACTAAGTGCTATGAACTTTCCTCTTAGCACTGCTTTATAGTGTCGCTTAGGTTGGGGTATGTTGTGTATTTATTTTCATTGAATTCAAGGAAGACTTTAATTTCTTTCTTTATTTTTTCCTTGACCCAGGAGTGGTTCAGTAGTTGACTGTTCAGTTTCCATGAGTTTGTAGGCTTTTGGGGGGTGGAATTGTTGTTAAATTCTAACTTTACTCCATGGTGATCAGATAAGACACAGGTGGTTACTCCAATTTTTTTGTATCTGTGGATGTTTGTTTTGTTACCGAGTATGTGATCAATTTTTGAGAAGGTTCCATGAGATACTGAGAAGAAGGTATATTCTTTCCTGTTTGGGTGGAATGTTCTTTAGATGTCTATTAAGTCCATTTGATTCATTACATCTGTTAGTTCTCGTATTTCTCTGTTAAGTTTCTGTCTGGTTGACCTGTCTATTTGTGAAAGAGAAGTGTTGAAATCTCCTACTATTAGTGTGTGGGGTTTGATGTGTGCTTTGAGTTCTAGTAATGTTTCTTTTACATATGTGGGTGCTTTTATATTAGAGGCATATATATTCAGGATTAAGACTTCATCCTGATGGATTATTCCTGTATGAGTATAAAGTTTCCATCTCCATCCCTTCTGATAGATTTTAGTTTGAAGTCAATTTTGTTAGATATTAGGATAGCCACACCTGCTTGTTTCTTAGGGCCGTTTGATTGAAAATCCTTTTCCCTATCCTTTACTCTGAAATAATGTCTGTCTTTGTGGTTGAGGTGTGTTTCTTGTAAACAGCAGAATGTTGGATTCTGTTTTCATATCCATTCTCTTAACCTGTGCCTTTTTATAGGTGAATTGAGTCCATTGATATTAAGCAATATTAATTACCAGTGGTTGTTAACTCTGGTTATTTTTTTTTTTTGGTGGTAATGTTTGTGTGTTTCCCTTCTTTGAGTTGTGCTGGTAAAGGGTTGTCAGATGTTTGTGCTACTGTGGGTGTTGTTGGCTTCCTTGGTTTGTGGTTTTCCTTCTAGTACTTTCTGTAAGGCTGGGTTTGTAGCTACGTATTGTTTAAATCTGTTTTTGTCCTGGAATATTTTGTTTTCTCCACTGATGGTGAATGCAAGCTTTGCTTGGAATAGTAGTCTGGCCTTGCATCCGTGGTCTCTTAGTGTCTGCAGCACATCTATCCAAGACCTTCTGGCTTTCATGGTTTCCAATGAGAAGTCAGGTGTAATTCTGATAGGTTTACCTTTATATGTTACTTGACCTTTTTCCTTTGCAGCTCTTAATATTATTTCTTTATTCTGTATGTTTTGTGTTTTGATTATTATATGGCGAGTTGATTATTTTTTTTGATCCAGTCTATTTGGTGTTCTGTATGCTCCTTGTACCTTCATAGGAATATCCTTCTTTAGGTTGGGAAAGTTTTCTTCTATAATTTTGTTGAATATATTTTCTGGGCCTTTGAGCTGTAATTTGAGCCGTAACTCCTTCTCCTACCCCTATTATTCTTAGGTTTGGTCTTTTCATGGTGTCCCAGATTTCCTGGATGTTTTGTTTTAAGAATTTGTTGGTTTTGTTGTCTTCTTTGATCAATAAGTTTATTTCCTCTTTAGTATCTTCAGCGTCTGAGATTCTTTCCTCTATCTTTTGTATTCTGTTGGTTATACTTGTCTCTGTAGTTCCTGTTCATTTACCCAGATTTTCCATTTCCAGCATTCCCTTGGTTTGTGTTTTCTTTATTGCCTCTATTTCAATCTTCAAGTCTTTAACTGTTTCCTTCACCTGTTTAATTGCTTTTTCTTGGTTTTCTTTGAGGAATTTATTAATTTCTTCAGCTTTTTGTTTGTCTTCTCCTCCATTTCTTTAAGGGAGTTTTTCACTACTTCTTTAAAGGTCTCCATCATTTTCATTAAGTAACGTTTAAAGTTGTTTTCTTCTACTTCTTCTGGAATAGGGTGTTCAAGTCTTCTTGCATGCTCACTGGATTCTGGTGTTGTCATGATGAATTTCATGTTGTTGGAGGAATTCTTGTATTGGCGCCTGCCCATCTCTTCCTTCAAATACAACCAGGAGAGTCTTGGCGTCTTGATCCAATCTTTCCTGTGAGTAACAATGTACTTGGAGAATTTTCTTGGTCTCTCCTCTCTTAGGGCATCATGATACTGGAACCGGTTGTGCTGGTGGACCTAAGGACCCTGAAGATGGAAAGGAGTGCCCTCTGGCTGGATTTCCTCAGTGCAGGAGCAGGATCTGTACCTGGGCTAAGGACCCCTCTGGATTGCTGATCTCAGCACAGGAACTCCTGGTGGGCCAAGGACCCGCAGATGAAAGGGCAAACTTGGGGGGAGGGCAGGGTTATGTGGAACAAAGAGGCCCCTGTAGCAGGGGCTGGTGGTGCCCGCACTCTACTGGGGACCTTCCGTCAGGGCATGCGCACACTCACCCCTATGGATAGCTGACCTCAGCGCAGGAACAGGGACTCCTGGTGGGCCAAGGACCCCCGCAGAGGAAAGGGTAAACTTGGGGGGGGCAGGGTTGTGTGGAACAAAGAGGCCCCTGCAGCGGGGCCGGAGGTGCCTGCACTCCCTTTGACATTGTAATTTTTAAAATCTATGTACCACACAAAAGAGCACCCAAATTTAAAAAAAAAAAAAAAGCAGTAGTATAGCTTAAATCACATGTTGACTCTCACAAATGGATAGTGGGAGACTTCAATACCCCACTGATGTGGGATTCCCCTCTGTATGCTATGACTACCATTGATTAACAAAGAAACTGCTCTGGACCTATAGCAGGGCAGAACTTAGCTATGCAGGGAAAACTAAACTGAATGCTGGGAGGAAAAGGGCAGAGACAAAGAGAAGCCATGGAGCCGCCACTGGAGACTGATGTGCTGAAACTTTGCTAGTAGGCCAAAACACTCATAAGCTTCTGGACGGCAAAGGACACCATTATTTGGACAAAGCAGGAGGCTATAAAGTGGGAAAAGATATTTACCAACTATATATCACATAGAAAACTAATACACAAAATATATAAAGAACAAAAATCTGTATGTATATATATATATATAATCCAAGTAAAAATATGGTACAGATCTAAACAGATAGTTCTTTTTTTATTTTATTTATTTATTTATTTATTTTTTCCATACATTGTTTTGTTTTATTTTTTCCATTCAAGAACATAATTAAAGAAATAAAATTTTTTTTTCCTTTCTTCCCCTTCTCCCGGTCCCCTCCCACTACCCCCCCACCCCTCCTCAAAGAAGAAACTCAAATGACAGAGAAACACTTTTTTAAAAGGATAATTGCTTTCCTTTTTATTGTTTTTATTGAGCTATCTTGTAGCAGCAGGCTGCATGTTTGTCCTGGCCGCCCAGAACCAAAATAATTACACAGAAACTGTATTTATTAAATCACTGCTTGGCCCATTAGCTCTAGCTTCTTATTGGCTAACTCTTTCATCTTAATTTAACCCATTTCTATTAATCTATGTATCACCACATGACAGTGACTTACCGGCTAAAGTTCCCAGTATCTGTCTCCAGTGGCTCCATTGCTTCTCTCTGACTCCGCCATTCTTCCTCCCAGCATTCAGTTTAGTCTTCTCCGCCTACCTTAGTTTTGCCCTGCTATAGATCCTAAGCAGTTTCTTTATTTATTAATGGTAATCACAGCATACAGAGGGAAATCTCACATCACTATATATTGTTCTTTGCTCCCCTCCTTTAAGCACCCCCCTTAAATCCTCTATATGGCCCCATGCTCCCAATTTACTCAGGAGATCTTGTCTTTTTCTACTTCCCATGTAGTTGACATCCATGTATGTCTCTCTTAAGGTCCTCATTGTTGACTAGGTTCTGTGGGATTGTGAATCGTAGCCTGGTTTTCTTTACTTTATATCTAAAAGACATTTATGAGTGAGTACATGTGATATTTGTCTTGCTGGGTCTGCGTTACCTCACTCAAAATGATATTTCCTAGACCTATCCATTTGCCTGCAAAATTCAAGATGTCATTATTTTTTTCTGCTGTGTAAATGCACTACATTTTCCTTATCCATTCTTTAGTCGAGGGGCATTTAGGTTGTTTCCAGGTTCTGGTTATGACAAACAAAGCTGCTATGAACATAGTTGAGCACATGTCCTTGTGCATGATTGAGCATCCTTTGGATACATACCCAAAAGTAGTATTACTGGGTCATGAGGAAGGTTGTTTCCTAAGTTTCTGAGAAATCGCCACACAATATCCAAAGGGGCTGTACCAGCTTGCATTCTCACCAGCAATGCAGAAGTGTTCACTTTTCCCCACAGCCTCTCCAGCATAAGCTTTCATCAGTGTTTTTGATCTTGGCCATTCTTACAGGTGTAAGCTGGAATCTCAGAGTTGTTTTGATTTGCATTTCTCTGATGACTAAGGATGTTGAACATTTCCTTAATTGTCTTTCAGCCATTTTAGATTTCTCTGTTGAGAGTTCTCTGTTTAGTTCTGTACTCCATTGTTTTTTACTGGATTATTTGTTGTTTTGATCACCAATTTCTTGAGTTCTTTGTATATTTTGGAGATCAGACCTCTGTCTGATGTGGAGTTAGTGAAGATCTTCTCCCATTCTGTAGGCTGTCGTTTTGTCTTCTTGACCATGTCCTTTGCTTTACAGAAGCTTTTCAGTTTCAGGAGGTCCTATTTATTAGTTGTTTCTCTCAGTGTTTGTGTTACTGGTTTTATATTTAGGAAGTGGTTTCCTGTGCCAATGTGTTCAAATGTACTTCCCACTTTCTCTTAAGGTTCAGTGTGGCTGTCTTTATGTTAAGGTCTTTGATCCATTTGGATTTGAGTTTTGTGCATGGTGCTAGATATGGATCTGTTTTCATTCTTCTACATGTTGATATCCAGTTATGCCAGCACCATTTGTTAAATATGCCTTTGTTTTTCCATTTGATATTTTTTGCTTCTTTGTTGAAAATCAGATGTTCGAAGGTGTGTTGATTTAGTTCCAGTGGTCCTCCTGTCTGTTTTTATTCCAATACAGGCTGTTTTCAGTACTGTAGCTCTGTAGTAGAGTTTGAAGTCAGAGATTGCGATGCCTCCAGATGTTCTTTTATTGCACAGGATTGTTTTGGCTATTCTGGTTTTTTTTTTTTTTTTTTTTGCTTTTCTATATGAAATTTACTACAGTTCTTTTGAGGTCTTTGAAGAATTTTGCTGGAATTTTGATGGACATTGCATTGAATCTGTAGATTGCTTTTGGTAAGATTGCCATTTTTACTATGTTAATTCTAGCTACCCAAGAGCATGGAAGATCTTTCCATTTTCTAGTGTCTTCTTCAATTTCTTTCTTCAAGATTTAAAGTTTTGTCATATAAGTCTTCCACTTTTATGGAGTTCTTATTTCAAATGACTAAACTGTGCAATGTACTGAATTGTACAAAGAGAAAATAATAAAAAGAATTGTACCTTTCAGATATATTCTAGGCCACATTTCAGTACCTACCTACCTTTTATTAACTTTGGCTTCTTAAGGGAAGACAAACCTGTTCTTTCCTATAGAAGGCCTTTCCAGTAAATATCACTCTCAAAATATAAATTTGAACGTCGCTTGGCATGATTGAATCTTCTGATGTGGGATTCCCCTCTGTATGCTGTGATTACCATTAATGAATAAAGAAAACTGACTTGGCCTGATGGGGTAGAATAGAGCTAGGTGGGGAAAACTAAACCGAATGCTGTGAGGAAGAAAGTAGCATCACAGAGAAGCCATGGAGCCGCTGCTGGGGACAGATGTGCTGAAACCTTGCCGGTAGGCCACGAGCCTCGTGGTAAAAAATGAAATAATGGAGATGGGTTAATTCTAGATGTAAGAACTAGCTAGCAATATGCTTAAGTACCATGCAATGATTTAATTAATACAGTTTCTGTGTGATTATTTTGGGTCTGAGCAGCTGGAAGGCCGGGAAACAAACAAGCGGCCTCATTACAGCAATCTTTCTCCATTCTGATCTGCAGCAGGCCACCAAATATTTGCTTTAAAATAACTCACAGATCAAAGAAACAAATTACTGGAAGCACTCTTTAACATACAGAGTTTATCTTTAATATTATGAAACTTATACATGCAACCTTTGCAAGAGAGAAGATACAACAGTCTATAAAGAATAAGGTAAAGAAAGTATCATTTCCTATCATTAAGATTTGGCTTCTGTATGTATTGTATTTTAACATGTACACATTTTTTCCCGTAGTTGGACCTTATCTCCAATTTCAGTGCCATCCATGTTCTCATAAGGAGGACTCTGGAAATTTCCATGCTTCAATTATGGTTGCATCACTGATTCTCATTTTTAGGCTTGATGACCTTGAATAAGAAAATGATGAAGTCAGATCAGTTGCTATACAGTTGGTCACACATTTCTTCCCTCCTTACATTGTCTTGTCTCTATGAGCTACCACCCTTTCCTCAGTCTTGACTGCCTTTTTTTGTTTGTTTGTTTGTTTTTGTTTCTTTGGGATTTTTTTTTTTTTGAGACAGGGTTTCCCTGTAGTTTTAGAGCCTATCCTGGAGCTAGTTCTTATAGACCAGGTTGGCTTTGAACTCACAGATATCCACCTGCCTCTGCCTCCTGAGTGCTGGGATTAATGGCATGTACCACCAACGCCTGCCTTATGACTGCCTTCTTTAATGCCTTTCTTTCCTGGGAGTCCATTTTCCTTTCTTGCATGAGATCAGGAAGCATGCTAGTCACTTGTACCAGTCATGAGCATGGGAGAAGAGTACTAGTATCATGATGTGATGGGAGAAAGTCTCTGAAGTACCTAAGGTAAGATGTGTGGAAAGTCTCACAGGGAAAATGGGAAGTGATCACAGAAGGCATAGCTAGTGCACCTGCAGTGGGGCAGTCTGGGAACTTTGTGAGGCTCCTTAGAGTAACACAGAACTGATAACATTTCTATGTTCCTGGAGAGGTAAGCCCTTGGGTGTTTTCAAGTTGAAGTTTATATTAGTTTACTCTCATGTACTAAACATCCTCCATGATGTGTATGTCAGTTTGGCAAAGGAAATAGATTCTAGTGCCTTTGCGGCCTGATATTCTTCTGGGTACCTTGCAAGCTTGGGCATGCTGTGAGTTCTGTTCATGATCCTATGTGATGGACATTATTTCTATGTTGTAGATAAGTATCCTGAGTTTCAAAGTAGCCAATTTGAACAATCAACAAGTCAGAATTTAAAAGAAATCAATCCAAGTTTCTACTGAATAGTATTTCTTCTGAAATAAATATAACTATTTTATTTTTCATTTTTAGGGGATTATAGCTTGGGAGTTTTTCCAAATTTTTTCTCTTTACTGTGGTTAAAAAAAACCCTTATCTATAAACTATGAGAAAAAGTTGCCCACAATAATGGGAAAAAAACTGAATTTTCCTGCCATCCTTGAATTTTCCACACAATACCAGCAGTCATGTTTTTGTAGACTACTAATTGAAATTGCTGTTAGGAAGAATACTGTTGCCCTAGAGTACATACCTCCATGTAACTGTACCTCACAGCTCTCAGGAAACACTCATCAACATTTGAGGTCAACTCGAAGCCGACAAGTCTAATTCTATCACCAATCCTACAGTTGACATTGGTGAGGCGTCCAGATACCACCACTTTGATTTCTCCTGAGTCATCCATAATTGTATAGCGTATACAATTATTCCAGTTACTTATCTGCAAGATAAATTAACATATATCTTCTGAGAAATTTGTCAAAATTTATCACATCAATGAGAAATAGTGTCGGTTAAGAGAAACTTGTCTCTGTCAAAGCAAATATGTATAATAGGAGTGAGATGGCTTAGTAGGTAACACTGCTTATTGTTGAGCGTGACAACCTGAGTTCAATCCCAGGATTCATAATATAGAAAAAAAAACCCAACTCTCAGAATTGTTCTGTGACTTCAACAAGAGCACCATGGCATGTGTGCTTCTCCTCAGACCTCACAGTGTAAATAAAAGTAAATGGATAGATAAATAAATAAAATTAAGTACACATTTTAAACAATAGAATTACAGGAACAAAACAGCTTAAGATATTTATGTTGGCAAATTCTTCATTTGAAACATTCTTAATAAAATTGTCTTCCTAAGTACTGGTGCTAATTTATCAGAATAGCCAAGATTTCTTAATGAGAAAAAGGAAGGGAACAAAAGCAAAAACTGCAACAAAGGAACATAAGTAAGCAACAATTGCAACAAAACCTAACTGGCTACATTAACAGGTTTCCTAGGTAAATTCAGGGGACTTGAGAAGATTGAGAAGAGAAGTTGCAGCTCATTGTGAGTCTAAAAAGGACTACTGGAGTTCTCATTGAAGTGGATCATAGTTAATCAATGTGTGCCCTCATCCACTCTACTCCGTATCTTTCACAGGTTAAATTCATGTCATCTAGCTTGATCTTTTGATTTGCATTTGATTTACTTTACTTATTAGGTGTATAGTAATTTAAACAGTCTGCAGATAAATAGTACAGATAAAACTGATTAAAAATACACTGCCAAACACATGCACAAAAGAATACAAAAGAATATTTTAAACACATGGTTAGGTCAGCTAAACCCACAATTTTGTGGGCCATTGGATCTTAAAAAGACACTCCCTGAGTACAGAATTCCTTAAAGCTCTTTCTTTCATTGTTTTCAGTTATAAATTAAGAAGATAAACTGTATTTCTCCAGTCAGTTAAACTTCTTTTTAAAGCAGAAGTCATTTCCTCAACAAGATCCTGAAGTAAAATAAAGAATAAGAGTGAGGACACTTTAGGGACATGGAGGTCAGAATCCTAGTTTTTTGGACATGACTGCAGTATAGGTCAGAACTGTCTATTGGGTTTCTTGTTCTCATCATCTCAGCCAATATCTAGGCTAGGAGTTTGACTCTTCATTCACAATTGAGTTGACAATAATACAGGTAAGGAAGCTTTCAAAGAAATAAAATCTAAAATGAAAGTGTGCTATAAAATTAACTGAATCTGGAACTAAAATGGCTATAGATGTATTTTCATAGCCAGACCAAGGCCAAAGTTTATTGTTGAATCTCTTTCTAAAGTATTTTCATGGTGTTACTCTGAGAACAAATTGTTAAAAAGAAATGGTATCTCACACCAGAGTTGGAAACCCTGCTTATCTATCTCTTATACAGTAGGCTTATGTTTTCTGCGTTCAGTAACTTGACATAATTGAAGTTCCCAAGTTAAGATTTAACATGAGATTCCAGAAGGAATATATACAAAATAATCTAATGGCTTACCCTAGTTACTTTCCACTCTCCGTTCACAGGCATTTCTCTTGTTTGTGAGTGAAGATCAGAAATTTTAGGAGTTGCATTGGCGTTTTCCCTCAATGCTTTTGAGATACTCATTTTTGAGTTATCAGGCGCCACAGACACACTGGAGGCTTTGTGTATCACCAGAGATCCATTGCTGCCGAAATAATCTTTCAAAGCAATGGGTTTCCTTTTGGAAAACATCTTCTGAAGCTCTTCATTGAATACCATTACTCTGAAGAATTCAGTCTCAGTAGCCACTGTGGCATGGAACATCTTTTTTTTGTCCTGTCATCTCATAAATAAATGGTTCTGTTGTTTTCCAGGCCACCACTATTTTGGGACCTTCATGATAACCATCTTCCTCAGAAGGTTCTTTAGGTAAGGACTCCGTTGTTGGGCTCTACATAGAGTGTACACAGGAATAAACAGTTAGTTTTAAGACAGATGATAAAAAGAAAATTTTCATTGGATAGAATGATGAAAATCTAAATATTGGTGGTTTCTTAGGTAATGGAAGAAATAGACATGTAGGCAGTAGTTAGAGCTAGAACTAGTCTTACACGGTAGAGAAGGGGATTGTATTAATATTTTTTGCAATACTTGGAATTGAACCCAAGGCGGCAGCATATTCTGTAAACAGGTGCTCTTTCTGTGAGCTACTTCATGAGCCCACCCCAGCATTTTAAAGACTTTACAAAACTATCCAAAATATCAGTATTGCCTTGCAAAAAGGCTTATCTAGGCAGTCACTGGATGTACCCCAAGGACTTTGCCAATCTGAAAATTTGAATTAGAAGCTCTTCACATGCAGAATAATGGATATGGAGGAGAATCCTGGAACTGGAAAACAGGCAGGAAGGGGCAGTTGATTGATGAACTGTCTCTACAGTACTCTTTACTTTTCTTCCCCTCATTCTTCCTTTATTTCCTTCCTTCTTTCCTTCCTTCCTTCCTTCCTTCCTTCCTTCTTCCTTCCTTCCTTCTTTCTTACCTCCCATCCTTTCTTTTTGAGCCAGGATCTCATTATTTATCTTGGAACTTACAATGTAGACTAGGCTTGTCTACAACCCACAAAGGCCCACTTGTCTTTGTCTCCTTAATGCAAGGATTACAGTTGTGAACTACCACAGCTGACTTTCTTGCACTATTTCTGAATTTCAGGAGAGCAATTTAAAATAGAGGGGGTCCCACAGAGCTGAGAAAAAAATTATGACACCAATCACAGAAAACCCTAGATAACAGTCAATATTGGGAGGTACCTGTGATAGCTTGCTGGGCTATCATGCACAAAGCCCAATTAGGACTCACGTCAATACCTATTTAAGTTAAAATCTTTATAGGGATCATAACTCAGCTTAAATAAAATTTCTGCAAGAGCAACAAATAATTATGCATTGGGAAAGACTTATATCTATTGTCTTCAATACACTTTTTATAAATTTATACAAAGTATAAAGCTGTATTCTAAATTTTGTCTTAAAAGTAAAGGTAAGTTGCTATGGAATCATTTCAATATAACTGTGATGTTCAGCATTGCTGACTGCCTTGTGTGTTTATGATCAATCAGGGAACCAGTCTTCTAAATTCAAAGCCTCTTAGAAAATTGTTTTATAAAGCTGGGGTCATTCAAAGAAAAATTATCATTAAATCAAATTGTGTTTTTTTCAGACTTATGAATGTTTCTAATTATATTACTATTATTATTTATGAACACAAATAATTAGATGTGCCTAAGGACCTCATGCTCCAAATGGTGCTGCTTTGAAATGCCACATACAGTGTTCTGATGTAATGACACAATGCAGCAGAAGAGTAGATTTATGTAAATTGTAGGCAGTATCTCAAAACTTATGCTCAATAAATGAATGAGCACATGAAATAAATAAATTTGTGGGAAGTTAAAGAACTTCTTTCAAGTTCCTGTAATAATTATATCATGAAGATATCGTAAAGGAAACAGGAAATCATAACACTTGATGAGGAATGGCTAGGAGAGTTTGGTGTATTCCAGAAAAGAATCTGGGGTTGACTCACAGCGCGGCCTGGAGCAGGAGGAGGGAGACTCTCAGAAAGGTCTGGGGAATGGCTGGGAGCAGCCTGATGTTGATCATCAGCAGGATGTGTGCTGGAAGGTGATGCTATGTTAAGCTGGGACATCCTCTCAGGTAGTGCATTCTCTGTAGCAGCAGATGTTTTGCGTGACTTCCTCTGTTTACAAAGGAAAAAAAAAGTTGTTCTCCTTTAAACCTTGATAGTTATTTTCAAAGTCACAAAGAGTACAGGAACTTTTTCTCTTTAGTTCTTTTCACATGTTTTGATCTCTAATTTTCCCTGAAATGATAACACATTCATATCCACAGGTACCTTCACTATCTGTCTTTCAGCTATCCTAACAAAGATTATGAGCCCCAGTCTGTAAATATTCTCTGCAATAAAGTCTCCTTTGTGCCCTCCCACCCGTTCTTGCTGGTTTCCTGTCTTCTCTCCAAGATTGTCCCCGCTCTGCTTTCTTGTCACGTGTCTTCCTCCACCATTACCATTTCTCCCTTCTCTTAAGACTTATGCCTTCCTTCACATGTTCACTTTTCTAGCTTCATGGTCTACACACAAACACAGACACACACCACATTGCTCGGTATTGTACAACTCTTAATTGTATTTGGTTTGGTATTTAACATTTTCTTTGACTAAGATAAGGTATTCAGTTTTTTTCTTCCTTGTCTTTAAGTTCTGAAACCCTCTCTTTCATATCTTTTAATTTGTTGGTTAGACTTACATCGGAGGTTTTTGAGTCTCCCTGAGTATTTTATTTCCACTTTTATTTATGGTTAGGTTTTCTTAGTGATTCAATATCTTTGTTAAATTATATTTTTGGGTCTCTAATTGTTTTCATTATTTCATTCAACTGTTTATATTTTCACAGTCTTTATGAAGAATTTTTTCATAGCCTCAGACATATTTAAAATTGCTATTTTAAAGTTTTTGCCTCATGCTTCATCTAAATTGCTTTTCCTGGGGCCTGTTACAATGGGATTACTGTGTTCAGGAAGAGTTATATTCCCCTGGTTGTTCACATTTGTGGTTTTGTGATGGAATCTAGATATCTGGAATTATGACATTTGAAGAGTTTGTGGACTAGCTCTCAATCCATCTGAAGTTGATATGCTAGCTGCCACAAGAGAAAAGTAATTAATACTCCTTCCCAGTCATATATGAACAACAATGACCAACACAGGAAGATATTCCTAATGGGGCAACAGTGGCACTTGTATTTTGGGAGTATCCAACAATTGTCCAATTGGACATAAGGCCCTCTCAATAGGAGGGAAATCATACCTGGTACTGAAAACCTAGCCAGCTACTGGACGGTGAGCTTGTGGTCCCTAGATGAAAAACAACTATTGTCATTTTCCTAGACCAGTACAATCGTCAACTGAATTTCATTCTAAATACCTAGTCTTAATCCTACAGTTAAGTGCAGCTCTCATGCTTCTTCAAAGAAGCTACCTTTTGCAGTAGATGAAAGCATTGCTTAAATCCATAAGTGATAAAGATTGAGAGGACAACACTATGGAGTGTTCATCCCTAATTGTTGCATCTCTAATACAATCTCTGCACCCAGGCTCAGGGAAGACAGTGGAAGAAAGAATGTAAGAGTCAGATGACCATGTTGTTTAGTGCAAGACAGTGTCTTCTCTATATGACACATGGGCATATCATGAAAATTTAGTAATATGACTTCCTAAATAAGATGCTCATAATGGCAACACTGATTCACATTACAACTTGGATGGCAAAATCTCACATACCTTACCCCAAATGAAGAGCTACAGGCATTACATATTATTATGAAAGGCAGAATGGAGGTGGGCAATGGTGCTCACACTTTTAATCCCTGTACTTGGGAGGCAGAGGCAGGCAGATCTCTGTGAGTTCGAGGCAAAATTTGTCTGCAAAGTAAGTTCCAGGACAACTAGGTATGCTACAGAAGGAAACCATGTCTTGAATAAAAACAAAACAAACAAAAAGCAAAATAAAAGAAAGATAGAAACAATCTTCTCCAGTGTTGAACCAAGGCTTCTAACAAGTTATCAGATCCCAAATTGTCGGCTCTAATCACATACACATACAAACAATGCACATATACATGCATGTACCTAAATATATGCTATTATGCATAAAACATTAATAATTAAATAAATCATGAATTTGAAAAGGATTGTGAGGGACACAAGAGCAGTTAAGGGGTAGAAATAATGTATAAAATTGTCAAAAATTATAAAATATATTGTATCAATTTTTATTTGGTTTTTCAAGACAGGGTTTCTCTGTAGCTTTGGAGAGTTAAATTTTTAATGAATTAATTAAAATATTGATTTACCAAAAATGTTAAAGCCCTGATGACAGAGAGAGGAAAAGAACATGTCGTAGCATGGTTGAGGGAAACATGAAAGAGGACATAAGGACAAGTAGTGTTTTTGTCTTCAAATGTAAGATAGATATATTAAAGTGAAGTGAGACCAACAGAGTCAAGAAAAATGTTCTCTATTCGCTTGTTCATGAATAATCGAGCTAGTAAAGTGATAACAGTCAAATTTCAGTTAAGTCATTCACCTACATATTGTAACAAAACATTCCTCAGTGGTGGAAAAATTAAAAACAAATTGCTCTGTATAATACACGAAGAAAATAATTATATATATATGTGTGTGTGTGTGTGTGTGTATATGTGTGTGTAGCTTTAAATAACTTAACATTACAAACTACTGTCAAATAACACAATATGTTTTCTTTTCCTAAAAAGGGATAGCAGCTTTAATAATGAATTTATCTTATAGTAAAATTGCACCCTATTTTCTTACAGCATTTTTCTCCAAGGCTCTATAAGTAGTACCATGGAATGTTTTGTTCCATATGCACATGCATTTGTCCATGTATAGACGTTGTATAATTTCCATGTGTGTGAGAGAGTACACATACCTGTGGGTTTGGAAAAAAAAGAGAGAAAAGCCTTCCTCCCAATTTTATGGTAGATTCAGCAGTATTTGGCACTTAATACAAGAACAAGGCGAAAACATCTGAAGATCCTTAGAAATTTTGTCTATTTAACTGATAAACTTAGCAAGATTTTTCTAATATGGGTACAGTTCTCAAATCAGCATTTAAAATGCTAAGGCAGAGACAGGCAGATCTTTGTGAGTTCGAGGCCAGCACGGTCTACAAGAGCTATTTCCAGGATAGTCAGAGCTGTTACACAGAGAAACCCTGTTTTGAAAAACAAAAAACAAATAAACAAAAAAGCAAAAAATATAACCCAACAACAACAACAAAATGATGCTAAGTTCAAGTGTACCAAAGTCTTATACCAGGCTTTACCAAGACTATTTAAAATACTTTAAAAATAATCAATAGAAATTAATTTCTATTTAAATCTCCCTTTTATTGCCTACATTTTAGCACCAGAAAAAAAATAAACAGAAACAAGCCAAGCAATCAAAACAATGACTTTCCAGCAAGAAGGAACTCTAACAGTAAGTGGAGTTCTATGTTTTTAACTGGCATAGAAGAGAGTGGAGGAGGATGTTAAATATGCACATGAAATCACTAAGACAACATGTGTTTGTGAATCTGAGAAATTTTCTACTGCACACATTCTTCAGCATTCATGCTGTTAACACGGTAATAACACTAGACAACACAGTCTAAAATCCACCACTTCACTTAATGCCATTTCATGGAAGCTCATTCATGTCATTTCCTTTTCTTTTATCCAGTCACTCACCACAATCACCAGGATCTTATGCATTCTTCAGACAGAATAACCAGGCTTCTCTCCTACTTATTTAGACTTAAACATAGAAAGTTTACTTTATAATCTTCAAGAGTCAAAACAAAATTTTCTCTGCTCAGGCTTCAAGGATAGAGTCATAAAAATGCCCATCATCTTCTTGAGTCGAGAGTTTACTGCCATGAAGACCACTAGGACCAGCCCTGCTTCCTCTAGCCCACATGGAAGAACCAATACTGAGCTTTTGTTCTTGTGGGTTTCACAGAGCTACCTGCTCTCTATAGAACATGGTGAGACTCACCATACTGGCAATTTCTTTAGTGATGTCCAGATCCGAGATCCTCAGAAAGGCAGAAGCAGAACTTGTCTGTTTTAAGTCGGAAGATAAATGACTAAATCTCTCAGAAACTAGGTAGAAGGGTGGTGTGTTAATGTCAGATGCCCGGAAAATAAAGAAGTTGCAAAACTACTAAGGAAATGACACTGGTTAAATACTCCTCTCTGTATGAGCTGTTTGGGTGTGTCTGAGTGATCAGCTCAAGTTAGCAGTGACTAATCAGTGAGGACTTACACCACTAGCATTTCAACTTGGCAAGTAGGAAATTCCCATAGTCGCAAGGAAATGTGGCTATACTCAGATGCTGTTCTGATAAAACTTAATAGGTACAAGTTCAGACATGGGCATATTCTCATCTACCAGACTTATATTTAGATCCCTAGGAATCTGCGTTCCACTAAAGTTATACAACATCCCATTAGAAAAAGGTAAGTCACTCATCCACACCTCCCTTTCAAGTTAAGGGTCCTAAGAGTTGGTAGAAAGAAAGCTCACCAGATGCCTGTTACCACCAGTACTTTAATGGATTTACTGGAAAGAGGACAATCTTAATTGGAATCACTTTTCTTTCATAAATTTTCTGATGTGTTTATTCATTGTTGCAAGCTGTGGGTTTTCAAAGGCTGATGTCACTATCATATACAAACCCAAGTTCAAATAAATGCACAACAATTTGGCAATGGCTGTCTTCTGGCGTACAGAAGTAAAAATATTCCCTTAGCATTCCCGCAGTATTGTGGACAGAATTTCTGCATTGTTTGTGGTCAGATAGATCAGATTAGGGGCCTGTGTAATGAGAGCACCCATCCCCTGAAAAGTGTGTAAGAGCTCCTCTGAGCTTAGGGAAGCATCAGAGTCTAGAAGCGTTTGTTTGACTGTGCTTTTCTATGTGGACCAGTAGATGGTTTCTGGAGTAATATTTTTGGACTAATGTCATCATGTGACATGGGACCAGTGGCACTAGGCAGTGAATAGTGGTGTGGAAGGCTGCTACGTTATCAGGAAGCAGGTTGACAACGTGACTAATGGCTCCTACCATTCAGCTACCTGTGTCCATTCATTTAAGTGTATGGGAATCATGAGTATACATGTTGCTTTTCAAGATTTGGCCCTTAGCAGCTTTTGTATTCCTTTGTGTTTAGCAGCAGTAAGCAGCAGGTAGTGGCAGTAAGGAGCAGCATCAAGTGTACATTTTCGGTCTCAGTGTTTCTGTAGGCCTTGAACATAAGGACCCCTCGATCTTGTATAAGCTTAGACTAGTAAGACCCTTATGCTTTCTGACTTGGGTCAAATATGAAATGGTTGAAGACTGATATTTAAGCCATCAGAGCACTACTGGATCAAGAATAAATTAAAGAAAAGCGCCTAAGATGTGGTTGGAAGCCGTAGACACCTGCAGCTATCTAAGTTTCTCTTTTGTAGGCTTTAGATGCTATGTCGGTGTGAAGCCTAGGTAGAGTGGGCCATTGGTGCAGTCACAGAGAGGTTTGAGAATGACCTAACTCAGAAATCAGAGGGACAAGACCATGTTGAAAATGTCAGGTGTGGTGATACATGCCTTCAAACCCAGCACTTGGGTGTTAGAGACAGGAGTATCTCTGTCAGTTCAAGACCAGACTGGTTTACATCATGAGTTCCCAGGCAGATAGAATTATACAATAAAACCATATCTCAAAAACCAAACCAAACCAAAAAAGAACACATAGTAAGGATGACCTTTATTCATCTTGTTTTAACTTTGTGTTGTCATTTCATGTCATAATCATTTCAGCACATGGCACGCAAATCACTGTCCCTGAACTATGTAGTTCAGCCCAGTGCCCCTCAATCCACTTTGTGCAGAAGATATATTTGCTAAATGTAGCAAAAGCATGCTAAAAAAATGCATTTTTCTTGACTTTGGGGGAGTGGTTAAATATTTGGAGAATCATCCTGTCTCACAGACATCTCAGGCCAAAAAGAAGTCAACAATCATGGATTAAAATAGGTTTAGTCAGAGTAAAATTACACACAAGGTGATCTTGGGATTCATCACAGGATGCAAATCACAACCATGACAAACTTGGCAAGATCTGCCCAGGTGTAAAATAGTGGCATGAATATCATCAGTGAAACCAGACACCTTCTTCTTGGACTTAAGGCCCACATACATACATACATACATACATACATACATACATACATACATACATACATACATACATGTATACACACATACATACTTGCATAGCATGTTATATGACAAAAATTATTTTTTAAAATTCTTTCAGATTGAAAATGAGTAGAATCTTGGAGGTGCTGGAGAGATAAAAGAATGATGAAGTGGTGTAATTGTATCTTATTTAAAATATATTTTAAAGGTATAAAGTGAAAAAATACCTATGAAACTGTAATAATATTAAATTCTATTTTAGATCTTTAGTTTCTTATTACATATTTTATAAGATAAAGATCCAGTATTACCTATCTGTGTCCATGCAGGCTACTCAGGTGGTAGAGATAGGCTTGTCTCCATGAGTTTGAGGCCAGCCTGGTATACATAATGAGTTTCAGGTCAGGCAGTGTTATGCAGTGAGATCCTGCTACAAAAACCAAACAAGTAAAAAACAACTCATAGCAAGAACATGGTTCAGGCTGTTTTCACTCTACATGACCTTTCCTACTTTTTCTTAGTTCTCTATCCATCCCTCATGATAGAATGCCATGTTTTCTTGCAATAATGTTCTACTTCCTTACTACATCCCTGACGATTTTTCTCTGTTCCACTCACCTGATGCCTTTGTGTTTATAGTAGTTCTCTATTTATACTAGTCTTGATAACTAGTGCAACTGGCACTTCCGAAATAGCCTTTCCATTTTCTTTAGGTCTCTTTGCTCTGAGTCTTTTATATCAGTTTTTGAGTTGTATGGTAAGTCCTCCAAAAAGTACTGAGTCAGAGTTTTCATTGTAGTAGAGGAGTCAAGGCCTAGGACATAGTCTAATATACCCCGGGTCTTACAAACTCCAAATTCTTCAGAAGCCAAAGATCTGTGGTCCTGAGGTTTCAGATGGGAGGCTGGTTAATCTGGGCTTTAACCACCAACTTCCAGCCTTGAACTTGGAAGCTTTTGTCATCGACAACTTCTGGAAGCAGTAGGTAAAAGACAGCAGCACACATGCAGTGCCTTTATGATCCTGGGACCTTGAGTGTGGCTAGGGTGGCAGCTCTTTGGCTAGGATGCCAGGATTGTTGGCACTTAAGGCTTGACAGCTGTCTGGGACGCATCTGGTTGTTAGAGTTGCCAGTGTCACATCTTCACCTATTCACAGCCCCATTGTCTTTATCTCTGACTTCTTATTTCAGCCCCAGAGGATCTCTGGATTTCCCAGCTGTTCCTTCACCACAACCACCACTGTCACTAATACTGTCACCTCGGCCATTCTGTCTTCATCACAGTCTTCTAACCTTTCTTGGTGTTACCAGCTCAGCTCACTCTATCAGTGGAAAAACAAAAGCCAAAAAAAGGCGATTTAAGAGAAGCCTCTAATTGAGCTTTATGTTGCAATAGCACAGATTAAACCAGGAGGGACTTTTCCACATACTTCCAAAGGGAAACTATTTCCTGCTTATATGGACAGAAAAGATTTTATAGTGATCAAGACACATTATCAAACAACTCTATGGCTATCTGCACCAATCAAGACACAGTGTTTTAATACAAATGAGAAACTGCCCTTCGTCCAATCATAGCTCTAATCATTTCCCCATGCAAATGAAAGGTTATGTTTGCTGGTAGACTTGAGCCTTTTGCTGGGTCATGAGGAGAGATTCTTTCTCCAGGTCTAGTTCTAATTGATAATGTAGAAAGGTAAATGTATAGACACAGGACAAAAACATCAAGGGTTACACGTACTTGGAGGAAGTAGAGGAAACGTTAAGGAACAGGTCAGTAAAAGTGTTCCATAAGATAGTGTAATGGTAGACATGTGTGTTACACATTTGTGCCAAACCACAGAATGTACAAAAGGAAGAAAAAGCTCTGATGCGAATTATGTGTTGGACTGGTAAAGACATATCAGTATTAAACACATATTTGTTTGGTATAGCAAATGTCTCACTGTTGTGGGAAATGGTGACAGTGAGGGATATGGTACATGTGTTGGGGCAAAGGATATATGGGAACTTTAATTTGGACACCCTTCATTCATTTTAAATTATATCTATCTATCTATCATCTCTCTCTCTCTCTCTCGTGTGTGTGTGTGTATACAGGTACATGCATGTTCTACCATTTATGTGGAGGTCAGATGTTAATTCTTGTGCTACTTTATTGAATCAGCATATTTATATATTTATTTCATATATTATACATATAATGTATATTATATATTTAATTCAGCTAGTCAGGTTTGTGAGTAAATGTTTTTATTCACTGAGTCACCCGTCTGGCCCTGGCACCATTTTCTATGAACTTAAAATTCCTATAAACACCAATGATAAATAAACAAAAAATAACATTATAGAATTTAAAGGTAACTCATTTTTTTTGTAGTAAAACATATAAAAGAGCTGTTTTTGCATTATATAAGACATGTGTGCTTAAGGATTTAAGTAGTATGAGAAATGCCACAGTGAAGAAGACGGGGGCCTTAACAATAATTGAGCTTATTTTCCATCCCAAGCTTTGAGAAGTAATTTCCCATGCTATAATCCCTCCCTATAACTCATCATGGCAGGATTGCATTAGCCGAAATGTCACAGCCTCAGGCAGGGTTTTCCTTCCAGGAAAGGCACATTCTAGTCTATTGACCCTGGCCAAACTGCAGTCCATACACCTGAAGAGATATGGATCTCTGATTACATATGAGTCTAGATTATGTCAGAAGTCATGAGTATTTTTGATGTATCAGAGATCTTGCCTCTTTCACAGTTTAATGTCTTCTATAAACTATGATAAATATACAGAACTGAAGACCTCTAGACTTTCAGTCATTTATTGAACTCATCTCTAACCCAATACTTTTAATATTCAGAAATCAATTCTTGTGTTTGGAAGTAGATTCATTTATGCTGCTAAAATAATAGATGTCAGCAAAGTTAGGCTCCATTTCTGCAGCAGTTTATTGTATGTTCACTTAAATTATTTTACAGACTCTTCCCATTGGTCTTCCATGTGGCCGCTACTTTCAGTTGCAAATGAGGCCAAAACAAATTAAGGGAATTGTGTATAATTACTTAAAATAATAAAGTATGGAATTAGAATTAAAGTGTAGGGATTTTGATGGAATATTTTGTGATATACTCATTTGTGGATTTTACTTTTTAGTAGCACCCGAGAATCATACATGTACAGACAAGTAGGAGTGTAAAGATAGGCAATGATTGGAACCTTTTCTGTTATTAAAGGAAGTGAGCTTTGTTTCAATAAGATAGGCAGCTTATAACATGTTCTAAAAGAAAAGAAAAGGTCACAAAATTAGCTTAATTGGCTTGATTCACATGGTATACCTCCTCCTCCCCCAGTGTGTGTAATCAAGAGTTAATCTATTTATTGAACTTGATTTCACTCCTTTGTTGCTAGTGCCCTGATATTAAGCTGGGATTATTTTCATCATACTTGCTTTTCACTCAATATCATTTATCATAGTTTAGAATTACAGTTCAAAACACCATAAAAATCACAGATGAAATCACTTTCATGTATTAAAAGGTTGAGGCCAGGGAAGGTTTGTGGCTCACATTAACTGGAGTTAGGTAGTGGCAAAGTTTGGATTCACACTTAGGCCTGCCCAGATGTCAGTCTAAGTCAACATATTGCCTACTATAGATACAAGAAACCAATATATTATTTAGGGAATGTATCTGCAGAAGGGACTCCAACAAATTCTTAACCTAAAGTAGCGATTTTGACATCTTGGTCTGTGTTCCCATGATCCTAATTAGGGCTAATTGAAGGAAGTAAAAGGAGACAACGAGGGCCTCCCCAAAGCTTCCTACTATGACACTCCTGCGGCTGGTGATCTCTGAAGAGAAAATGCTGATAATTACTGAAGTTGAGGCCCCAGGTCATTAATTGGGCATTGACTGACACCTGGGAGCCATTCCCCTTGCTCTGGCTTCTGGTTTCCCCAGCTCAATTAAGCAACTCGTTTGTTTTCTCATTAGGAAACTTGTTAGTGTTTCACTCTGTTCCCCTGAGTTGCTCTGGAGAAAAGTTTGTGGGAGGATTTCTGAAGCTGCTTCAGGTCTGCCTCTCTTGCTCCCCTGTGAGACATATGCTCCAACAGGATGTGTTACATCCACAATCAGCAGTGGAGTCAAAGCTCCTTGTCTTAAAAACGCAATATGGAAACAAATGGTTTGTGTGACTAAAGATAGGAATGGTCAAGGCAACTGCCTGAGACCTACTGAAAAAGAGGGAATATTGAACAATTGCTTTGAACACCCGTTTATAAACATTTCCAGGACCATTGCATGCTGTTGAACCTTTGTGCAGAGGCTGGTGCATTCTGGTCTCTCCTCTCCATGTCTAGAATTTCTATAGTCCCTGAACATTGGTACAGCTTTTTTGTTGTCCACCGAACACTTATTTTAGTGATAGTTCACTGAGGAAAGACAGGTCATGACACATGTACAACCTCATCTGTCATTTATCAAATAGACACCCAGGGCTCCAGTTACTTAACCTGTAATAGACACTGAGTGTAGGAGCAAACCTTTCAACTACGATTAGATGAAATGCTATTTGTTCATTCTTTAAGTCCATTTAACCAGCCACCAGGAATTTAACCAGAATGTATATATTTATAGCCATCAACTTTGTAGTAGCAGGAGCACTATATATCATTTATACAGTATTTGTTAGAGTGGCTGTATTCACCAGGACACAGAGCCTTAGGAAGACCCCAGAATTATTATAAGGTTAGAGAGAAAAATGATGCCTCTTTGTTAATGGCCTAGTTCTGAGAGAGAAAAAAAGGACATCTTGGATGAATAATATAGGGAAGACGGGAGATTTGTTCAGTAATTAGAAGTATTCCATAGTGAAGAGCATATATTAGGTTTAAGCATGGCACTTTAAAGATACTGGATTTGGAAGATACCAGAGTAAATGAATCTATTAATCCTCTGGCCATCACTACTATCTGAGGTTTCAGTCAACACCACTGTCTAGGCCTGGGTTCACATGTCTAAGGTCTTTGTCTTCCTGTTTCCATGTTGATAATGGATTGCATTTCTTTTCCAAATGCATCCATACCCATTATCTATCCCAGATAGGCATGTGTCCCACTTTCCTTCAGACTGGTTTGGTCATTGCTGCACAGCCCTAGCAAGATATGAACCCATCAGTCTTATATAAAGATAAAACAAAATACCCCAGAAAACACTAACTTCTCTGCTTTCAAATAGATAAATGAACAAACCTCATATGAAAGATCACATATAAAAATTATCAATATAAGGTGAAACATATGGGACTAGGAAGTAGAGGCTGGAACTTAACAACTCTGACCTTCCCTATGCTCACCTGGTGTGCCCACCATTTTCTTCTCTGAGATGACTCGTTTCAGCTTTCTCTTTTCTGATGATGGAACTGAAGACCAAGGAGGGGATATGAACCTCTAAAAGATGCACAGCTTCTTAGACAGACAGAATGTGGCAGAGACAGACTGCCCTGTGAGTCTTGAATACTCTTTATCTTTGATCAAAAATAGTTTGAATTTCTGCATCATACCAGTAGATGCTCACTAGTTTTTGTTTGTTTATTTATTTATTTTGGTGTGTTTATGTGTGTGAAAATGCATGCATGAGTGCACACGTGGAAGTGCACGCTGTTTCTGCATGTGTTTCTGAGCACATGTAGAAATCAAAGAACAACTTACAGAAGTTGGTTCTGTTCTTCACCATGTGGGTCTTGGAGACAGGATTCAGGTTTTCAGGCTCATCAGCTGATGCTATTACCTGCTGACCCATCTCTTTAGCTCCCTCTCCAGTTTTACACTCCTTTACACATTCTATTTAAAAGTCAGTGCCAATGATTTAAGGCAAATAAAGAATAGTTCTGAACCTCCCACAAAGAAAACACGCATTCTTCCTTAGATGAATTTGGCAACCTCTGTTACTCTATTGCAACATTCTTGGCTTCATTCCATCGCTGCAAAACACGTGCTGGATGTGGAAAACTTTTCAGATTCTTCCTATTTTAAAAAGTTTGGTTATGTGATTGCAACACTGTTTTGAATGTGGAACATTAAATGTGTTAGGTAAGCACTCTGCCTCTGAGATCTCTTTCTAGCTCAATCCTGTTTTAAGAAGGGAGGACTTGATGTAGGCCCAGTCAGATGGTCAATTTCTGAATATGCCAAAGGGGAGGGAAATATGTCCACACATATCCAGGTTTTGCCTCCTTTTAGTTAAAAAATTCTGGGGAAAAGCATGAACCTCTTCTGAAATATGTTTCCTTACCCTTAAAACATAATAAACTCAAACTCCCACAAAGATTAAAAGAAATGAAATATGCAAAGTGGCTGACCGTGGTCTGAGCACTTAAGAGGGTTTTTAGGTGGTAATAGATCCCCTTTCCTCCAGACACAGGGCAGATAGTGTTTAGAGATGGGATTTTAACATCACTTTCCGTGGTTCAGTCATTATCTTTAATAGTTTTTCCCCCTAATGTCTTTTAATTTTTTGCTTGTCTTTCTCATTTGTGAAACACAGACAATAGGTAAGTTGAGAGAATTCTTTGTTTTTTGTCTTTTTATTTTATTTAAATATTTTTCATTTTATATACCAACCACAGTTTCCCCTCCCTCCCGTTCTCCCACTTTCCTCACTCCCCCACTTTCCACCCCCTCCTCAGAGTGGTAAGGCCTCTCTTGGGGAGTCAACAAAGTCTGGCATACCAAGTTAAGGCAAGAACAAGACCCTACCCCCACTTCATCAAAGCCAAGCAAGATATCCTACCACAGGGAATGGGCTTCATTAAAAGCCAGTTCATGTATCAAAGATAAATCCAGGTCCCACTGTCAGGGGCCCCATAAACAGATCAAGTCAAATAAATGTCCTTCACATTCAGAGGGCTTCATTCAGTCCCATGCAGGTTCCCTCCGCAACTGTCAGTCCAGTCCATGAGCTCCCACTAGCTCGGATCAGTTATCTCTGTGATTTTCCCCATCGTGATCTTGACCCCCCCCTTCATATAGTCCCTCCTCCCACTCTTCAACTGGACTCCAGGAGCTCAGCCCAGGGCTTAGAAACCTTGAGCTAGGGAAATTCTGAGGACTCCACAAAGATGACCCCAGCTAAGACACCTAGCAATAGCACAGAGGGTGCCTAACTGGCCTTCTCCTGTAATCAGATTGGTGACTAACTCAATTGTCATCATAGAATTTTCATCTGATAGAAGCAGATGCAGAGAGAATTCTTGTGTTAAAGTATTTTATACATGGAAAAATATATATCCATATGAGAAAGATACTACTTTAAATTTTTTACATATAAATTCTATAAAGGGGATTCCTGCCTAATTTACATATATCTCACATTTATCATGTAAACGGCAGTCAAACTAGTAGTGATTCAAGTTGACCTTTTCCCTTGGACCAAGGTGTTTAGTGAAACCTGGGCCTTCTTGTCATTCTTCTTACCTATGCAAAGTAGGTACCATAACTTTTTTTCTCTTTACTTTTTGTCTTTCTAATTACAGTTATCTCAACCTGTCTTTGTTGAAAAGTATTTGTGAAGACAACAAAATACTCCCTGAGCAGTGCACTCCTTGGTGATACCCAAAGGATGTGCTGACCATCTCTTGGATCAGATTAATTCATCACTAAGGTCTATGCTCAGTGATGAGCATCAAGAACTTGCAGTCTTAGTATGGAGTCTTTAGTAATCATCCCACAACTCAGGGAAGTAGACACTCATCACTAATTGCTAAAGCAGGACACAATGTCATCACACTACTGTGAGCACAATCATAGCAGTAAATAATATACCTATTTTATTTTTAATAATCAAATAATCCACAGAAGGTAATATGAATGAGTGTTTCTCCCAAACCTAGTTTCTCCCTCTCTGTGCTTTTACATACACCATACTCATAAAAAAATTTAATAGCGTTTCTTAGAACTCTTCAGTGTTTTCTTTAGTGAAAGTAAACTAATGTAAGTATTTCTATGCATCCTGGAAGATTTTAGATATCATTTAAGGAAGGGCATTCTCATTTTGATAAAAAAAACTCCTTGGTGTCTCCTGGTTTGTTTTCTTTAACCAGTCCCCTATTGTGGATCTTTTGAATTGCTTCCGGTCCTTACAATTATAAATAAGACTAAAAGGAAATACAAGATGAAATTCTAGAAATAGAATAAGCTGGTTTAATGAAAATGAGTATGAAGTTTACATAAGTATTGTTACCATTTCATTCAAAGTATGTTATATTGCATTCTTATACATAATACATGAAGAACACCTGTTTGATTACCACCTTTCAAATCAAGTATGTCTGTGAACTTCTAGGTATTTGTCAAAGTAAAAACATGAGAGGAATATCAGAATATTGCTTCAGATTGAACACACCTTATTTTGAGTTGGCTGATATCTTTTCACATGTTTCATATTCTTTGTGTGTTTTTTTCAGTTTATATTTAAAGTTTATTTCTCACACTACAAATTAAACTTATTGAGAAAAGAAATACCATTCTCTATACTATCTTTACCCTAGCATAAAATACGGAAAACAGAAAGTGGTCCATTCGATGAATAAGTACTTCTTGTCACAGTGGTTTAGCTGCATATGACATCACTTTGAACTTTGGTTCATATTTTTTTCCTTAGGAAACAATATTATGAACAAGTATGCCAATAAAAGGGATAGTTAGATTAAAAAATTAAAATCACTTTAACATTATTTTACACAACTATTTATCTCTTCCTTTGAAATCATTTCCTACAGCCTTAGTTTTGACTGTCTCTTACTAGAATATGAATTTGTTGATGAAGGCATCAGTCCTGGGTGCAAGATGAAGAGTAATTATCTGAGAAATAGAACTGACGTGTTTCACTTCTCTCTGCCCAACTCGTTGCCCCAGAGGGACTTTCACTGAGAGCTCATGACACTCACAGCTCCAGGGAACACCCCACAAGGAGCCTCTGGGAAAGTGGCCTTTCTAGGAGCACTGGATATAAGTAGATATTGATAGAAATTGCTTTGAGGAGGAAGCTACAGTTTCTAAAGCCATCAAGGGGTCAGGTAACAGGCGAAGGTGGTAAAGTGGGTATGTGATTATCAAAAGAGAATTAGGCAAGAGCTTTGATCCTCTCAGGGTGTGGCAAGAAAACTCAAGCAAGATTAGACTTGATGCCCACAAAACTTACAATGATTTCCCAATAACATCAGGAAATCAAAACTCATACTAGTTTCAGGAACCAACTGCCTAGTGTTTCTCTTCTTCCTTTTAGGGAAGACGAAGTTGGTTAAGTGAAAAATCCCCCAGACAGCTGGGGTGTGTCAGAGCAAGGGGATGCAGTCAGTCTCTGGCTGCTGCAGTCTCTTCCCTGCCTGGGGATTCTGACTCACGCTTTTCTTCTTTGATAATTCCTGTTACCTGTCTCTCAGGAAGACCCACTTTTAAAAGCTACGGTATAAGTGTTGAATGAATAATCATTAGACAGCATGGGCCTGATATTTTAGGGAGCATTCTTGGAGTGTCAGCCTCATTTTCATGCCCAGATCACCTAATCCTTCCCTCCCAGAACAGTCGATGAAGTGTAAAATTTCCTGAGAGAGTTCACAATAACCACCTTTAGGTGGCAATCCCTAACAATAGCACAATACCTCTGGTTATTTTATCATTGTAAACTAGCTGCACAGAGTCCTCAGAAAAGATAACACTCATAAGAAAGATTACAATAGAAAAGCTCCTTCTCCCCTTTTATTGGTAGTGGGTTAGGGAGAATTGAGTTGCTGGACTCTCAAGAGTTCAGTACTAGAACATACACAAAGATTAAACAGGGTCGGGAGTCGTCATTTCTAGTCCAAGCCCAGCCACCTACTGATGATGGATCATTCAGCCAATCATTTTGCCTTGGGCGGGAGATGGGGAAGGGAGTGCTGCAGTTTCAGTATGAAAACACAGGGATTTAATTAGACAATGTTCAAGCTCAGTCGTGTGCTCACAGTTGCTGTTCCTGGCTCTAGGAATATTGCATGAAGAGATGGAGGAGGCTGAAGTAGTTCGTCTTGCAGCTTAACTCCCCCTCCTCCTTGGAATCATGGACCGTGCTAACCACACCTGGACCCACACCTTCATCCTTGCTGGTTTCACTCCCACTGGTACCCTGCGACCTCTTGCCTTCATGGGGACCCTGTGCATCTATCTCCTCACCCTTGCAGGGAACTTGTTCATCATCGTTCTTGTTCAAGCAGATTCGGGGCTGTCCACTCCCATGTACTTCTTTATCAGTGTCCTCTCCTTCCTGGAACTCTGGTATGTCAGCACCACAGTGCCCACCTTGCTACATACCCTGCTCCATGGACGTTCACCCATCCCGTCGACTGCATGTTTTGTCCAGCTGTATGTCTTCCATTCCCTGGGCATGACTGAGTGCTACCTGTTAGGTGTCATGGCTCTGGACCGCTACCTGGCCATCTGTCGCCCACTCCACTACCATGCACTCATGAGCAGACAGGTGCAGCTGTGGCTAGCAGGTGCCACTTGGGTGGCTGGCTTCTCAGCTGCCCTGGTGCCTGCCGGTCTCACTGCCACCTTAACTTACTGTTTGAAAGAGGTAGCCCATTACTTTTGTGACTTGGCACCACTAATGCAGTTGGCGTGTATGGACACAAGCTGGCACGCTCAGGTTCATGGGGCAGTTATTGGTGTGGCCACTGGATGCAATTTTGTTCTCATCTTGGGACTCTACGGGGGTATTCTGAAAGCTGTTCTGAATTTGCCTTCAGCTGCCAGCCGTGCCAAAGCCTTCTCTACTTGTTCGTCCCACATGACAGTCGTGGCACTGTTCTATGCTTCTGCTTTTACTGTATACGTGGGCTTGCCTCAGAACAGACCTGAGGGTGCCGACAAGCTTATTGCCTTAGTGTATGCCCTTCTGACTCCATTCCTCAACCCCATCATCTATTCCCTTCGCAACAAGGAAGTAAAGGAGGCTGTGAAAAGGGTCAGTGACAAGATCAGGACTTTGTTGAGGGAAGCCTAATTATCTCTTTCGGCATTACCCACATCCTGGGCAAATGTAAGAATCAAAGGGTTCGTTAATCATTGTGCAGAATCAGAATCAATGCCAATAAGATTACCACTCAGTTTAGCACTTGCTATGCTGCACAGACCGACTCTTTCTTGACCTATCAGAGATGGAGCAGGTTGAGGGAAAGGAGTTTTATCCTAATCCTTTCTGATCTGATGGTGAAGAAATGCTATGGCGGATTAAAAACTCGCATAGAGGAACTATTTTAATTGAATTTATGACTTTGAGTTTTTGTACTGGGACAAGATAAAAGAACGAAAAAAAGTGAAACACATTCATCCAGTGCCTAGTCTCTGCCAAAGCTTTAGTTTCGTCATTCTAATATCCAAAAAACCCCCAAAGTGTGTGGCTGATGACTCAGAATTCACTAATCTTTCCAGGATAGTGGGTGAAGTCAGCAGGCATGGCAACAGGAAAATAACGTCAACTAAGGCCAGCAGCAGCTTGTTTATAAGATAGGTAATCCCAACAGAGTTTAAAAGGTAGAAAACAAGGATGACAAAAACAGTACAATGACAGCATGTGTGGAGATTCATGTGGAGCAGAGAGCTCCCCACTGGTCAAGTCCAGTAATCTTGAGTCATGGTCCCAGAGCCACCTCAGAAGGATTTAACTTTCAGGGAGTGGCTAAAGACTAGAACCGTTCACCTAGTTTCCTTTGGCTCAAGAGCTGCAGAGTTGAGCATGTTGTCTGAGCTCTCTTTCAGTGCCATCGATATTTTCTTAGAGTGAATTTGAAGTCGTCTTTATAGGAGGAGCAGAAAAAAACTGACAGGTGTCCCAGGAAAGGCGTGCATGTAAACAACAGAAAGGGAAACACTGCACAAAGCTGTGGAGTCGGCCCCACCCTCTGTTTAAAGCTTGGCAGTACTGTTCCCTTCCGCCTCTGCACTTTAGAGATCCGTGAATCCTGAGCAACCAGCTACCCACTTGGGGTGGTCTAGATATTAGAAAGATGGAACCAAAGCCTTGGCGGAGACTGGGGACTGCGTGAATATGTCTCATCTTTCTTGTTCTTACATATGTCCCACTACAAAACTGAAAGCAATGATCTTTTAATACTCTTCACATCAGGATTGGTGATTATTGTGTCCATATATACACAGGTGTGTGACTGTGTGTGTGCGTATGAGTTGAGTTGAACCTGTATCCCAGCTTGGCTTAAGATTCACTGTATATACCAGACAGGCATTAAACTCACACAGCTGTGCAATCATGCCTAGCCTAAAATAAACTATAAAGCCTTCATCTTATCCCACTGACTAAGGATTATTGTTTCACTATTGGCACAGCAAAGTTAGAAGGATTTCTGGAACTGCCATCAAGGGCCGGACTCAACAAGATGTCATCCAGATGTCTAGTCGACCTTGGCACAGTCTCATCTCTGTGTGAAATCTGAGTGGGTGGTGGAGATGGCCGCTCACATTCCTTCCAGATGAGGGAGTTTCGATTCTAGGATTGTAGCACTTTGAAAAGCATCATCTGATCCAGACCCAGCAGAGAATATTCTGAATATCCCGAAGAAAGGAAATTTATTGGTCAAATTCCCACAGTCTTTTTCTACTTATTGGGGAAAAATATTTGTTTTCTGGTTTCTCTTTGTCTTAAAATGCCTGTAACAGAATATTCTAAAATTCCAATGAATAATGAATGTTCAAATTGACCTTGTTACCTCACAGTGTTAAATAGAAAAGTGGTTAAGATTTCCTGCATTGGTTCAAATGTTAATCTCATATTCACTTGCTTTATGAGCTTAGGCAACATATTCAAAATCTCTGCCTCAAGTTTCTCAATCTGTAAAATGGGTGTAGTAATAGGAATCTTAGAAACTATGTAAATGTTATAATCCTACATTTCCCACATCCAGTGACTGCATATCTGTACACTTATCTCTCCTTCGTGGGGTGTTATGCAGTATAGTTGAGGCATTCCAATGAAGCATCTCCTCCTGAGCTGTGTCTCACGTCCTCCTTGTTTAACTGGAGGATTCAGAAATGATCATTAACCCTGTGCTCTTCAGTGCTGGGCACAGTGCTCCATTCTTTCACTATTATTTGAGACCCCCCACCCTTTGTCTCCTTATGCCTCTAGCTTCACATAGACTACCAATTGTGACTTCAAAGGAATTGCTTTCTGTGTTGTTAGCACTAAAGAACTTCTGGGACCTGTTTGTCCTGGTAGTGACTTGCATCACTGTAGTTAAGTCTATGGGCTTCCATTTCTATGAGGTTCATGCTCTACTACGGTAGGATAGGATGCTTACATATATACTGTGGAGCTAGAACTAGTTATATCACAACTGAGGAGAGCAACGAATACCATACCATGCATTTTTATTCATTTATATTTAAGAAGAATAAATGAGTATGTGAACAAATAAACAGACTTTTAAAAAAGTCAAATAACTGTGGCAAACATTATATTCACTGTAAATATAATGAATGTGAAGAGGAATGTATGCCATAAGTTGCAATCAGGAACAAAGAATGGCTTTTAAAATCATCTATATAAAAATTTCATGTGAGATAGGACATAATAAATACAAAACTCACCAGCTCATTAGTAAATTTTCCAATAATACCACATGCCTATGAGAAATTAGTAGTGAATAAATGAATGCTTTATAAGGTTAAGGACATTTCAGAAGAGTGAGGAGAAGAATTGTTAAGAGCCAGAGTTGGTGGATGAGTACAAGCAAACTGTTTATTGGACATAGTAGAGCAGATACACATATGAATGCACATCACTTATGACATCATAAGACTCGTATAAGATCAAGCCAGACCAAATCCCAGTATGGAGAGGAGAGGTGAATACCAAGTCCTACTCTTAGTTGAGGCTATTGGCAACTGATAG
>PVIU01017210.1:0-42622 GCA_004026605.1 Ondatra zibethicus
AGATTCCATCTTACACCTGTAAGAATGGCCAAGATCAAAAACACTGATGACAACTTATGCTGGAGAGGCTGTGGAGAAAAGGGAACACTTCTGCATTGCTGGTGGGAATGCAAGCTGGTACAACCCCTATGGATGTCAGTGTGGCAATTTCTCAGAAAATTAGGAAACAACCTTCCTCAAGACCCAGTAATAGCACTTTGGGGTATATACCCAAAAGATGCTCAATCGTGCCACAAGGACATGTGCTCAACTATGTTCATAGCAGCATTGTTTGTCATAGCCAGAAACTGGAAACAACCTAAATGCCTCTCGATCGAAGAATGGATAAAAAAAATGTGGTACATTTACACAATGGAGAAAAAAATAACAACAGCCTAAATTTTGCAGGAAAATGGATGGAACTAGAAAGCATTATTTTGAGTGAAGTAACCCAGACACAGAAAGACAATTATCACATGTACTCACTCATAGGTGGTTTTTAAACATAAGAAAACCATCTTACAAACCACAATCCCAGAGAATTTAGACAACAATGCGGACACTAAGAGAGACTTACATAGATATAATCTACGTGGGAAGTAGAAAGTATAAAAAGACAAGATCTCCTGAATAAATTGGGAGCATGGGGACCTTGGGGGAGGGTTGAGGGAGGGAGGGGAGTGGCAGGGAGAGGAGCAGAGAAAAATAAAAATTAAAAATTAAAAAAAATTAATGAGGTACTTTCCCAACAAATAAAAAAAAAAGAAAAAAGAATAAAGCAAAAGGTAGCCAGGCAGTGGTGGTGCACGTCTTTAATCCCATCACTCGGGAGGCAGCAGCAGGCAGGTCTCTGTGAGTTCGAGACCAGCCTGGTCTACAAGAGCTAGTTTCAGGACAGGCTCCAAAGCTACAGAGAAACCCTGTCTTGAAAAGCCAAACAAAACAAAAGAGATAGGCCTTTAAAAAATCCTCTTGCCTCTTTGAGGTCAATTTTCTAATTTTATTAATTGAATATGTTGATCACCTGTATCTTTTTGTTTCTCTTTATGTTTAACTTCTTAGGGGTTTGTTACCATTGCTATTATTCTTTCAAAAATGTCCTTGATTTCATTTTCCAACAATTATATTCATTTTAAATATGTATTACTGGGCTAGAGAGATAGCTCAGCAGTTAAGAGCACTTCCTGTTCTTCCAGAGGACCCAGGTTCAATTCCCAGCACCTACAAGGCTGCTCACAACTGTCTGTAACTCCAGTTCCAAGGGACCCAACACTCTCACACAGACATATATGCAATAACACCAATGCACTGAAATAAATAAATTAAAACAGTAAAAAAAGTGTATAGTACCAAACAAAACAATACAAGTCAATCCAATCAATTCCTCAATTGACGATCCCTTTTCCCAGATGACTCTAATTTGCGTCGGGTTGACAAAACAAAACAAACCAAACAAGCAAACACACAACTAGCCAATACAGATGTCAACAGACACAAGCTCTGAGCATAAACACCTCACTGTCCAGTTAGCTTGATTGGAACCAAACTCAACATGCCCAGCGTAGGTGATCAGAAAGCTCTTTATGAAGACAAATGTCTCTTGACTGTTCTCCCTCCCCAACATTTAGCTGAGAGTGATCCACAGTGACTGTTGTGTTCTGGAACTAAGAGGCTCTGCTGAACTCTGCCCTCAGTAAACACATTTAGCCTCGTATTGGTATCTCTGTTCTAGGGCAAAGTGTATATTACTGAACCATCAAGACATGTAAGATTCGACTATGGGAAAAGCAATAAGAGGACAATTCATTAATTAACTATTGCCACAAACCCCAGACAAATGATATCAGCTATGTGATTTCCCCCTGAAATTGCAAGTTTTATGTTTTCTAACCTTACATTTGCAGAGTGTGACATTTTGAAAGGCTGATGCCTTCTGTGGTCCAGTTAAATCAAATACGTGTTACCGTTCTTAAATTCCCCTTTCGTGAAAGTGACTGTTATATATGTAAATTGGAAAAATGGGAACTCCTGGCACACCAGATGGCAGCAATGTGGGACAGACGCCATCAACTGGATGCTCACTGGGGAAGAAGAGATGTTAAGGAGAGCAAGGCCGAATGATGCAAATCTTAATGGTAGTGGTTGGTTTCTAATTTACAAAATGATTGCTGTATGGGGGGAGCCAGAGAGGATCCAGTCAGAAGCTGCAGACCTCTGTTTCAAGCAGTAGGGAGCTCTGGACCAGGGATACATTGTGTCTTATCCCTTTAATTGCTAGTGAAATGAATTACTAGATGTAAGATTGCTATATATAGAAACCTTGTTGCAGGCACAACAATAAGGAAATCAGGGGACTTGCAAGGACTCACTGCACCAGGCTGACAGCCCTATTGGGTGACAGAACCCTGTAACATGTAGAAATTTTTATTCCTGTCCTCAATATGTCCTTTTCCATTGAACCAAATAAACTACTGACATGCTTTTATTTTCTAATATTTCATAGGCTGAGAACTTCCCCTGGGACAGGCAAAGAAAGGAGGAACAATTCCCTGAAAAAAAAATAGCAGTGGTTTTGTTACAGTTAGCTCTGAAATAAGGAGCTGAGTCAGAAGTTTGGATGAAGTCTACCAGGAAAGAAAGGCCAAGAATGATAAATTGACACCCAAATAGTCCAATGATCAGAACATGTTTACCTTTGACTTTTTTTCTAAATGCCTCTAGAAACTTCAGGGATATGCAGAAGGCAGGGGGTTAGACATGAGGGACCCAAGGAAAAGTGCAGGTGTGTCTTGGTAGCTGTGTCTCCTGATGGCCAGAAAACCTCTTTGTGGCCGATCATCCATGAAGCACCTAAGTTCTCTTCACCATATTAGAAAGCAATGTGACAGCATGATTTCCAAATTACCACACATGCTCACTAACAAAGGGTCTGCATCCTCAAAACACCCTGATGTCATTTGAATTGTGTGTGTGTGTGTGTGTGTGTGCGCGCGCGTGTGTGTGTGTTCATGTTCTTACGTGCTATGGCGCACATGTGAGTTCACAGGACAACCTGTGGAGTAAGCTCTAACCTCCCTGCTTTGGGTAGGCTCTGGGAATGGGACTCAGGTCTCTAGGCTTGCTCACCAAGCCCCATTACCCACTGAACCATCACACCTGCTCCTTGAGTTGTGGTTTCTAAGACTTCCCCACTCCTTGCAGAGTTTTCAAGAGGATCCTAGGAGAAATTACCCTGAAAAGGAGACTGAGTGCCTTATGATTTGAGAAGGACAAAAGACTCACCATACCTCATGAAGATGCCATCCCTCTCCTAGGTAGGAACTAAAACCTCTTCTAGTTCACACCCGATAGGCTGCCGTGTCCCACTCTGCTTTACGTCAGTACCCCATCCCTGAAGTGTACTTCTCTTTCTTTGCTATATAAATTTCTGCATGAACCATCTATGTACATCAAGATAACTGAGATGAAACCATTACCTTGTAAGACAGGAGTTCTTGGAATGTGAGCAAAGTCAGTAGAAGAATCTGCGCTCTTGGAAAGCTATTAGCCACATCCATGCCAGGAGATACTGGGCAATGAAGCTATTCTCATGAGAGAGAAAAGCTCAGTGTGTGATGTAAGACATAGTGACAATGTGAAATGTTCTAGCTGGACTGTGTCCCTTAGAGTGAGGATCTTAGCAGAGCAGGAGAAGCCAAAAAGCCAAAGAAACCAAATTCTGAACTATGAACAGACAGAAACTGTTAATCATGTCCTGAAGGTAAGAGCTCACTCATGAAATTGATGGAATTATAGATGCCATGGTGCAACTTCAGACAAGTACACTAGGGAAATGGAGGATTGAGGCCATTGTGGAGATAATGAACATAAATCCTACATTACTGGTTTAGAAGACCAGGAACCTTGGTGGGTACAGGATCATATGCGGGCAAGTCGACATTTAGAAGGATGACTCTCATGGGGTCTCAAGCAACAAGACCATAGTAGTAACATTTTATGTGTGCATAGGTGCTTATGGGTATGCGTTCTGGTGCACACGTATGTATGTGTGCACATGTGTGGAAACCAGAGGTCATGGCTGGGCCTCTTCTTCAGTCACTCTCCATCTTTGTTCTTGAGGCAGGATCTCTCCTTGAACCTGCAGCCCAACAACCAGTGAGCTCCAGGGGTTCTCTTGCCTCCACCTCCCCAACACTGGGATTACAGGTGTGTGCTGTAATCTTTCAACACCTCTGTCTTCCTACACGGGTGCTGAGGATCTGAACTCAAGATCCACATGCTTGATCAACAAGCACTTTATCAACTGAACCATCTCCCCAGCCAAGCAGTCATATTTCATACTAAAATAGAAATTACCATTGATCTTAAGAGCATTTTATTTGTGATAATTAGAATAATATGCCCAAGAATGTCAACAAATGGAAGAATTACAAACAATCCAAATGAAAGTACACATTAAAATTACAAACTGGATTTTATGTCTCAAGTTGTATGAGTTCATGCATATTTTGTCAAGGATAAGGTATTTTAAATGATGTAGCACCATTTAAAGTTGGAACACTTCTTTTTAAAATAATTTGTTGAGATTTATTTTTATTTTATGTGCAAGGGTGTTTTGTCTGCATGTATATCTGTGTACCATGTGCATACAGTGTGCGAAGAGGCCAGAAGAGGGCATCAGATCCTTTGGAACTGGAGTTACAAACAGTTGCTAGCAACTGTGTGGGTAGTGGGAATTAAACAAGAGTCCCCAGGTAAATGAAGCAGTTCTCTTAACTGCTGAGCTACCCCTCCACCTTCAGAAACTCTACTTTCAAGCTGTGTAAGTTAGGAACAATTTCACAGGTTCTTTCCCTGTGGATCAGTGGTTCTCAGCCTTCCTAATGCTGTGACCCTTTAATACAGTTGCTCACATTGTGGTGACCCCCCCAACCGTAAAATTATTTTCCTTGCTACTTCCCAGTTGTAATTTTGATACTGTTATGAATTATAATATAAATATCTTCTATGCAGGATATCTATTATGGACCTTTGTGAAAGGGTTGTTTGACCCCCAAAGAGTCTTGACCCATATGTTGAGAACGACTAATGTGGATAATGTGGATAATGGCATACTTTCTGTCCTGCGGACACCACAGCTCCCCACTGTGTTGGACTGATGGAAAACACTTCCTTGCAATACCCACTGCTGAGATGGTCCTGGCAACACAACCTGTCCATCCAGCACACAGTAGCTGAGGCAAGGGGATTGTTCAAGACCATGCCAAGCTGCACAGCAAGATCCTGTCTCCAACAGAAGAGAAAGTGACCAAAATAAGAGCAACAACAAAACAAAAACCAGAGTTCCAAATTCATTGCTTCTTGCTGCAAGAACAGGCTTAGGCAAGGGTATGGAGGGGACCTGCCTTGGGAAACTTTCAGGGGTGGGCACTCCACAGTTCCTGCTCTCCTTCAGAGGAAAGCCTGAAATCTCACTATTCAATCTTCATTTCTTTTGCATAGTTTCTCTTCACTTTTACACTTCTTCATCTTTTACATTTCTTTCCCTCCCCCATACCTACTTTCCTTCTTCCTTCTTCCCTTTCTTCCCTTTCTACTTTGGTGGTGGGGAATAGTGATTTCACCCTGTGCCCTTGTGTGATCTCCCAAGTGCTGGGATTATAGACACTCACCACATGCCTGGCTCTTGCAGATTTTTGGCTTTGAGAAACCAAGGTAGACAGTAATGTGCTTCCCATGGGGGAGGGGGAGATCATAATTATCAGTCTACCATGTTTGGCATGATTTGCAATAAAGAAAGTTCATTTTTGAACTTGCATGCAGCACAAAAATCATCTTTAACTTAAGCTTTATTTCCATTTTTAAGCAGAAGTTAATAGCCTCTCTTGGAAACTATGCAAAAGTGTTGCAAAGGCATGCAAAGATATGTAAAACTGTGGTGTAGGAGGTTCTTCTGTTTATGTGTTGCTTTCATTGGTTAATGAATAAAGAAACTGCCTTGGCCTAGCTGATGGGGCAGAAATTAGGTAGGTGGAGAAATTAGAACTGAATGCTGGGAGGAAGAAAAGCAGAGTCAGGAGAGAGACGCCATGAATCTTCTGCCTGAGACGGACGCTGGTTAGAATCTTGCCGGTAAGCCACAGCCATGTGGCAATACACAGATTAATAGAAATGGGTTAAATTAAGATGTAAGAATTAGCCAATAAGAAACTAGAGCTAATGGGCCAAGCAGTGTTTTAATGAATACAGTTTCTGTGTGCTTATTTCTGGTGTAAGCTAGCCAGGCAGCTGGGGCAAGCAAGAAGCCCTCTCCTCGTAACAAAACTTTCCACAGGAACAAATTTGTAAAAGTTCCTTTTGGGGGAAAGAGGGTGGGACAGAGTGCAATGACATTTCAAAGATATTTTAATAAATAAAGCCTGCCTGAAGATCTGAGAGTAAAGCAGCCTTATAGTCTTACAGACCAGGTAATGGTAACACACACCTTTAATCCCAGTAGCCACACTAGTTGCCATAGAAACCAGACGGTGTATGCCTTTAATCACGATGGTGCACGCCTTTAATCCCAGCCCTAGAGAGGATTATGAAACGGGAGGAGACAGCTCTCACACAGTCTCATTCTGACATTCCTGGAGGCAGGATCGCTATTTCAAACCAAGGTCGAGGTAAGAGCCAGTGGCTGTAACTCAAGTTCCAGGAGATCTGGCACCTTACCTTCTGGTCTTTTTGGTGCGTGCACATGCAAGCAAAACACTAACACACATAAAATAAACATAAATGGAATTATTTTTTAAAAGAGCAAATCTGCTATCCCTCTCCTCAAGGAAAGCATGAAACTGCTGTGCTGTGTGATGAAAGACAAATGTCTTCTTTGACAGTCAATGGACTTCATCTTCTGTTTGCCTGGCAAAGGATGAGAAACTGTCATTCTCAAAAGTAGTTCAACGGGCTCAGAGCCCCCAGCATGCTTTGCAGGCAGGAGTGGATTTGAGTCTGCCCAGATTTCACCAAGACACTTTCCGGTTAATCCATGTAGCTTCAATTCCTTTGTGAGGTCATTTTTGGCAGAGGTAGGGAGCTTGATGTCGGGGAGTTAAAGATCACGAACATACATTTGGTAAGATCACTGGAGCAGAAATAACCATCAAAAGAATTCCGCAGGACTTCAAGTGCCTATGGATTTGTTGTCTAAAAAGTATTGGGAAAACATTGTTTTCTGTTTCAGCCTAAAGAAACATATTTTCTCAGGCATTGAAAAGTTAATTTAATTGCTGCCTCCTTTCCATCTTTTCCAGAGCAGCAGCTGGGACAGAAGAGTTTATCATTGCTCTGAAACCTTAACAATAATGGCATGAAAGTCTTTGACTGGAAAGAATTACCTGGTTGACTTAATCAAAAGTACCTACCACTAAGTCAATTCATTAAAAAAATAAATACTATCAGTGTCCCATGGTCCTGTTAGTGCTTCCCCTCCCACAGCCTCTCTCATACCCATTTTTGTTGTCAGTGTGTGCATATGTGTGTGTCTCTATGTCTATAGATGTGTGTTTGCACGAATGTATGTTTGCATATGTGCACAAATATATGTATGCTTGCATGTATTATGTTTGTATGTGTGCATTTACATATGCACATCTGTGTATTTACCTTCAAATCCTCCTCAGGGCTTATATTTTTGAAAGCCATAAAATTTCTATCTATAAGAAAATTGTAGTGTTTTCTGTTTTCTTGACTGAAAACTATCTTGATGAGGTAGCGATTTGAGGTTCAAAGTCTGATGAAGTTGACAGCTGTCATGGTTATTTTTCTTTACACATTCTGAATGTGGGACCCTTATCAGATGCATGAGTCACAGATATCTTTCCTTCAGTTTGTTTATCGCTTAATTTTCTTGAGAGCTTGTTTGGAGTTTCTGGTAGGGAAGTACAGCTACTCCTATGTCCTGGACTGAAGGCCACTCCTCCTCTATTGGGGGAAGATCATCTTCTTTGACCAAAGGAGTGGGCAACTTCAGGAAGGAAGTGCATCAGGCAGTGAGGAAGGGAGGGGACCCCTACCTAGCCAGCCAATCAGACAAACCAACCCTGGCCATCAGTGGGGTAACAGACACCATAGCCAGATCACCTTTGCATCCTTTAAATTTTCTTGTCTTTCAACAAACAAAACAAAAAACTCTTAATTTTAATTAACTATATCAACTTTTTATTTCCCCAATCATTGTTATCAGACTCAAGATTATGAAGATTTTATAGTTCATATTTTATGTTTCGCTGGGTGGATTCATTTTGATCTAAATTCTGGGTATGGTTCCAGGCCTACACCACAATTTACCTTTTACACATGTCTATCAAATTGTTACAGTGTCATTATCTATTCAAAAGACTTTTTTTCTTTCTCAACTGAATCACTTCTGTCTTCAAACCCAATTGAGATCATATGCACATCTACTGTTCAACATTCATTCCAGTCTATTGATCTGTTTATCAATGTAGCTATCAATATCACAGCCTAGCTACTGCAGCTCTGAATAAATGCTGAAGTTAGTGTCAGCCTTTACATTTTTTCCCAGTTCTTGTCTTTTTATTTATCATACACAAGTACTTGTCTCCTGGTTTGTTGAAGCAGCAAGTCAGACAACACTTGCCACATCAATGCTTGCCAAGGTGGCCGTCCATGAAAACTCCGGCACATTCATCAGATGGACACTCTCAATGAAGGCAATTAATTCTGTCATTTTCATCCACTTACATACTTCAATACAGACAATTTAACCTTTTTTTATCTCATGCTTATTCTTCTTGGGAGTGATGTTAACCTTCTTCTGCCTTTTCTTAGCACCATCACGAAGTCTCAACACAAGATGAAGGGTAGACTCCTTTTGAATGTTGTAGTCAGACTACGTACAGCCATCTTCCAGCCGCTCACCCGCTACGATCAGCCTCTACCAATCAGGAGGAATTCCTTTCTTATCGGGGATCTTGATCTTTACATTTTCTATAGTGTCTGAAGATTAAACCTCAAGCCTGATGGTCTTCCTTGTAAGGGTCTCCCTCAAAATCTGCATCTTGTTGTGGTTCCTCCTGCATTTGAAAAAAGATGGACTAGACCTAAAGACAATGACGAGAGCCAAGCTTAGGGCCATTGGCCAGAGCTAGGCCACAGAGCACACCCATTCTTCACATTTTATTAGTTCAAATTGTCTTCAATTTTGTACCTTTTGTTTTTCCATATGAAACTTGAAAATATTTTGAATTATTTTGTCATTATAAAGATAAAAAACCCCTGGTAGATTTTAATTGAGATAGCTTTGAATCTGTACATAAATTTGAAAGGAACTAACATCAAAAAATATTAATTCAAGCTGAACATGGTGGCATGGACCCATAATCTCATCTACTTGAGAAGCTGAAATTAGCATCATTATTCAAGGTCAACATGAGAAATTTAGCAAAGCCCTGAGACCAAACAAACTAATATTCCTAGATATTGATAACTGAGGAGAAATCTTTACTGAGGGATAACTATATTGTGTTTGTGGATTGAAAGGCACAATATCCTGGGGTTTTGTTTGCTGGTTTGTATTGTTGGGCCTTTATATAAAATGGCATCATGTTTGTCTCAAATATGCTTTAAATCATGTCTCATTACTTACAGTAATTAACACAGTGTAAATTGTGTGTAAATCACTGCTGTATTGTTTGGATAATAATAACAAGAAAAGCGTCTAGCCGCGCAGTAGTGGCACACGCCTTTAATCTCAGCACTCGGGAGGCAGAGGCAGGCGGATCTCTGTGAGTTCGAGACCAGCCTGGTCTACAGAGCTAGTTCCAGGACAGGCTCCAAAGCCACAGAGAAACCCTGTCTCAAAAAAACCAAAAAGAAAAAAGAAAAGAAAAGCGTCTGTACGTGCTCAGAATCCCTTTGCTGTTTTTGAAATTTTCTTCCATGTAGTTGATTGAAGAATGATAGAAGAATGACTGTCTACCTTTCTATTTACTTAGTTTTTCTCTAATTCCTCTCAGCAATGTTTCATATTTTCAATGTTCATATCTTACATATTTTATGCTTTATTATGTGCTTTATATTTTATATCCCATTTTTGTTTTGCTTTATTTTGGTTTGGTTTTCAAGAGAGGGTTTCTCTGTGATGCCCTGGATATCCTAGAACACAGGCTGGCCTTGAACTCAGAGATTTGCCTGCCTCTGCCACCTCAGGAGTGGGACTGAAGACATGCATCACCACTGCTTGGATTCCCATTGTTTTTAATGCCAAAATGATTAGTGACTTATTTTTATTGGCAAATTAATTTGTGTGTGTGCATGTATACACACATATGTATGGTACATTGTCCTCACGGAGGTAAGAGGACAACTTTCAGGAGCCACTTCTCTTCTAATATGTGAGTTCTAGGAATCAAATTCAGGTCATTGGGCTTGCCTTTACCCACCTGAGACATCTTGCCAACCCAGCCTAATGACAATTAAGTATTGAACTAGCATGCAACAGTCTCACCTAGTTCGCTTGCTAGTCCCAAGTGCTGTTCTGTATATTCAGTTGATTCTCCATGCAAATGATCATACTATGAGAGTAATGATAGGCTCATATCTTAGCTTCTAATCTTCTATTTTTTTATTGTCTTACTCTGCTGGTAATAACTTCCACTGTAATAGGGATTCAATTCAATAATATTGTATCAGAAAAATTATCACATCTGGAGAAAGGGATATTGAAAAACAAGAGGTCTTATAGACACCAACTAGATCTGAACAGAGAACTTCTTCACGAGATATTGTAGTCAAGATGTCAAAAGCACAAAGTAAACAAGTCATATTAAAAGCTGTAAGGGGAAAGACACTCACTCACTTGCAAAGGAAAATCTACTAAAATCTAGGAAAGAACAAAATGATACTTTTCAAGTCTTGAGTGTCAATAATAGCCAGCCAAGATGGATATACTCACCAACAGAATCCTTTAAAACTAACAGAGAAATAAGGACATTTCAAAACAAGAATTTGCTAATGTAATTCATGAGCGCCAAGCCAGCAGTGCAGAAGACACTTCAAAGATTACTACCCAGCAGTGGAAGAAAACAGCTGCAATCACGAGAGCACAGAGAGGGATAAATTTGATGAAATAGATAAACTAAAGAGAGTCAGGAAGCAATTCATCATATGTAACACAGATGGAATAGGGGCAAAGTAATGAATAATGATTCAATCACCCAGAAAAACAACCAACAAAGTTACAAAAATTAGTCAATATTTCTCAATAACATTTAATGTAAATATTCTCAAGACAACAAAGAGGAGTAGATTAGTTGACTGAACTAAAAATAAGATCCAACTATCTTCTGTCTCCACAAACACACTTCACTGACAAAGATGCCTACAAACTGAAGGTCAAAGGATGGAAGAGAATAAAAGCTGTGGGGTTGGTGAAGATCTTTTCCCATTCTGCAGTTTTGTCTTAGCGACTGTGTCTTTGCCCTACAGAAGCTTCTCAGTTTCAGGAGGTCCCATTTATTAATTGCTGCTCTCAGAATCTGTGCTACCTGTGCTATGTTTAGGAATTAGTCTCCTGTACCCATGCATTCAGGGCTACTTCCCACTTTCTCTTCTATGAGCTTCGGTGTGTCTGGAGTTATGTTGAGGTCTTTGATCCATTTGGACTTGAGTTTTGTGTATGGAGATAGATATGGATCTATTTGCATTTTTCTACATGTTGATTTCCAGTTACGCCAGGACCATTTGTTGAATATGCTTTCTTTTTTCCATTGTATAATTTTAGTTGCTTTGTCAAAAATCAGGTGTTCATAGGTGTGTGGTTAATACTAGGCTGTTCAATTCAATTCCTTTTGTCCATCTGTCTGTTTTTATGCCAATACCAAGCTGTTTTCATTACTATAGCTCTATAGTAGAGCTTGAAATCAGGGATCGTGATGCCTCCAGATGTTCCTTTCTTGTACAGGATTGTTTTGGCTATCCTGGGTCTCTTGTTTCTCCATATGAAGTTAAGTATTGCTCTTTTGAGGTCTGTGAAGAATTGCTTTGGGATTTTGATGGAGATTGAATTGAAACTGTAGATTACTTTTGGTAAGATTGCCATTTGTATTATGTTGATTCTACCTATCCAAGAGCATGGGGATCTTTCCATTTTCTGATATCTTCTTCAATTTCTTTCTTCAAAAACTTAAAGTTCTTGTTGTACAGGACTTTCACTTCTTTGGTTAGCATTACCCCCAAGATATTTTTATGTTATTTGTGGCTAGTGTAAAGGGTGATAGTTCTCTGATTTCTTTCTCAGGCCTTTTATTATTTGTATATAGGAGGGCTACCAATTTTTAAAAATTGATCTTGTATCCTGCCACATTACTGAAGGTGTTTGTCCTGCCACATTACTAAAGGTAGAAGTTCCCTGATAGAATTTTTATATGTATACTATCATATCATCAGCAAATAGTGAAAGTATGACTTCTTCTTTTCCGATTTGTATCCCCTTGATCTCCTTCTGTTGACTTATTGCTAGAGCTATAGGTCAAGTACTATACTGAATAGATATAAAGAGAGTGGACAGCCTTGTCTTGTTCCTGATTTTAGTGGAATTGCTTTGAGTTTCTTTCCATTTAGTTTAATGTTGGCTGTTTTCTTGCTGTATATTGTTTTTATTAAGTTTAGATATGTCCTTCTATCCCTTATCTCTCCAAGACCTTTATCATGAAGGGCTGTTGGATTTTGTCAAAGGCTTTTTCAGCATCTAATGAGATGATCATATGGTTTTTTTCTTTCAGTTTATTTATATGGTAGATTACATTGACAGATTTTCATATGCTGAACCATCCCTGCATCTCTGGGATGAAGCCAACTTGATCAAAGTAGGCGATTTTTTTGGTGTGTTTTTGGATTCGGTTTGCCAGTATTTTATTGAGTATATTTGCATCAGTGTTCATGAGGAAGACTAGTCTGTGATTATTTTTCTTAGCTGAGTCCTTGTGTGGCATGGGTATCAGGGTAACTGTAGCTTTGTAAAAAGAGTTTGGCAATGTTCCTTCTGTTTCTGTTGTGTGGAACAATTTGAGGACCATAGGTATTAGCTCTTCTTGGAAGTTCTGGTAGAATTCTATGCTGAAACCATCTGGCCCTGGGCTTTGTTTTGTTTTGTTTTGTTTTTGGTGGAGGGAGAGGGGTTTGGGAGACTTTTGATGACTGCTTCTATTTCCTTGCAGGTTATAGATCTATTTAAATTGTTTATCTGGTCTTGATTTAATTTTGGATGTGGTATCTATCCAGAAAATTGTTCATTTCTTTTAGATTTTACAATTTTGTGGAGTACAGATGTGGGGGGCCAGCCATGAAAAGCTAAGAATGGGCAGGTCACCCAAAGAAAGTTCTTTACTTCCAACTATTATCACCTGCCAGAGTAGAACTCAGCCATCCATAAACTTAATAAGAGGCCTGAGTCTCAGTAGTTTACCCTGAGGCAATACCTGGTTGCAGGAGGAACTACAAGCTGAGATTGCCCGACCCAAGAACAGACCATTCAAAGGAAATGCCTAACATTCCAACTGCTGTAGATAGAATCACCTGCCAATGCACATTCACCAGGACACCCCTAGACAAATGTCAGCCAATCAGGAGTCCTGAACCTCAGAAACCCCTCACCCCCACTTTTACTACTATAAAAACCCAATTATAATTGAGTTTGGGGCTCTCCGTTTATTTCAATACATTGGACATGCAGAGGGACCAAGTTTGCAAACTTGATTAAAGTAAAGGCTCTTTGCTTTTACATATGGGACTTGGTCTCCTTGTGGGGAGACTTTTGTGGGGACTTCGCCGATTTGGGCAGAACAACAGGTTTATGACCTAATGACTCTGGATTTCCTCAGTGTCTGCTGTTATGCTCTTTTTTTTTCATTTCTGATTTTGTTAATTTTGATTAATCTCTTTCTGCCTTATGGTTTGTTTGGATAAGGGTTTGTCCATCTTGTTGATTTTCTCAGCCAGCTCTTTGTTTCATTATTTCTATTTTATTGATTTCAGCCCTAAATTTGATTATTTCCTATCGTCTACTCTTCCTGGGGACTGATCTCTAAAATATATAAAGAACTCAAGAAGCCAGACATCAAAATAATCCAATAAAAAATGGGGTACAAATCTAAACAGAATACTCAACAGAAGAATCTGAAATGACCAAAAGACCCTTAAGGAATTGCTCAACATCCTTAGCCATCAGGGAAATGCAAATAAAAACAGTTCTGAGATACCATCTTACATCAGTCAAAATGGCTAAGATGATAACTTATGCTGGAGAGGATGCAGAGTAAGAGGAACACTCCTCCATTGCTGGTGGGAGAGCGAACTTGTACAACCATTGTGGAAATCAGCATGGCAGTTTCTCAGAAAATTGGGAAACAATCTACCTCAAAACCCAGCAATACCACTCTTGGACATATGCTCAAATGATACACAGTCATACCACAAGGACATCTGCTCAACTACATTTATAGCAGCATTATTTTTAATAACCAAAACCTGGAAACAGCCTAGAATCCCCTCAACTGAAGAATGGATAAAAAAAAAATGTGGTACATTTACACAATGGAGTACTATTCAGAGGTAAAAAAAAAAAAGACATCTTGAAATTTGCATGCAAATGGATGAACTAGAGAAAACCATCTTGAGTGAGGTAACCCAGACACACAGGATGTACTCACTCATAAGTGGATATTAGTTGTAAAGCAAAGGATAACCATTCTATAGTCTACGATCCCAGAGAAGCTAGGTAACAAGGAGAACCCTAAGAGAGACACACATGAATCCTCCTGGAAAGGGGAAATAGACAAGATCTCCTTAGAAAACTGGAAGAGTGGAGGAAAGGGTAGAATGGGAGGGGGTGAGGGAGGAGAACATAAGAGAATGGGGTGGTTGAGATGGGGGAAGGACAGAGAGGGAGAGCAAGGAAATCAATAGTTTGATTGAGGGAGCCATTATGGGGCTAGCAAGAAGCCTGGCACTAGGGAAATTTCCAGGAATCTGCAAAGATGACCCCAGCTAAGACCCTAAAAAATAGTGGAGAGGGCACCTGAACTGGCCTTCCTCTGTAACCAGATTGATGACTACCTTAATTGCCATCGTAGAACCTTCACCCAGCAACTGATAGAAGCAGATGCAGAGATCCACAGCTAAGCACTGGGACAAACTCTTCGAGTCCAGTCAAAGAAAGTGAGGGGCAATAATATGAGCAATGGCGGGCTTTGCCATTTCAAGTGTTCAAGTCAGGCTCACACTCTCTCTTTTTGCCGCCCGCAGATCCAGATGTAGAACTCTCCGCTCCTCCAGCACCATGTCTGCCTGCATGCTGCCATGCTTTCTGCTGCGATGGCAATAGACCAAACCTCTGAACTGTAAGCCAGTCCCCAATTAAATGCTTTCTTTTATAAGAGTTGGCATAGTAATAATGCCTTTTCACAAGAATAGGATACAGACTAAGACAGACTTCAAACCCAAATTAGTCAGATGAGATAAAGAAGGCCACTAGCGGAGGGAACAATGGGCTAGCAAGATGGCTTAGCAGGTAAAAGTATGTGTTGCACAAGCCTGACTGAGTTTCATCCCCGAATTCCACAGTGAAAGGAAGGCGCTAACTCCAAAATCTTATCTTTTAGACACCCCCATATCACATACACAGAATAATAAGTGAAAATTAATGAATAAAGGGAACAATTCTTTAAGAGGACATAACAATTGTAAATATACATACACTAAATGTTGGGCTTCTAATCTCATAAAACAAACACTAGTAGCTATGAAGGGCAGATAGAATCATATGCAATAATAGTGAATGACTAGAACAGCGCACTGCTAGTATTAGATAGGTCATCCAAAGTAAAAATCAACAATGGAAGCCCAGAGCTAAGCCTCACCATAGATTCAATGGACTTCACAGGTAGCTACTGAACATTTCATGCAAGAAATATGGAAGAGACATTTTTCTCCTCATCCCATGGAGTATTCTCTAAAGTAGAACCCAATATAGGCCACAAAATAAGTCTTCACAAATGCAAAACAACTGCAACTTCTCGTATTTATCAGATTATAGTGAGAAGCTAGAAATGTACAGTAAGAAAAAGTAGAAAAGATTTGCAAAGTGAACAATATTCAGTGTGTTTCTGAAGAAATTAGGAGGCAGATATTACATTTACGCAAGAAATTAAAAATTTCTTAGAATCAAATGCAAAGGAAATCACAACCTTCCAGAGCCCCGGATACAGCAAAGCAAGTCTGAGAAGAAAGTTCCCAGTGATGAGCGCAATCTACAGTAAGTAAAATCACAGCAGGCATCCAAGATCATAAGAACAAAAGAGCAAACCAAACCTCAAAGCAGATGGTGGAAGAAACACTAGCAACTAAGTCAGAACTTGATAAAGTTGGTAAATATATACACTCAATTAAATAAAAATCTGTTCTTTGCAGGGGAGTGGCTCAATGGGTAAAGAACTTGCTGTGCAAGCATGAAGACCAGGTGGCATGCGCCTGTCATTCCAACACGGGGGTGAGGGGAGGGAGTGGAACCAAGTGGATCACCAGCCAGATAGTCTAGACGAACTAGTGAGCTCTAGCTTCAGTGAGAGAGCTTGTCTCAAAAAAATATGCTGGAACAATCAAAGAGAGGCAGGAGGGAATAGGAGAGAATATGTGAGCAGGGGAGGTCAAGGTCAGGAGGGAGACGCCTCAGAGACAGCTGAACCCGGCCTGTGGAAACCAAAAGCTGTGGAGCCTCCACAGAACTGAGCTAGGCCCTCCATATGTGGGAGACAGTGGTGAAGCTTGGACTATCTGTGAGGCACCTGGCAGTAGGACCAGGGTCTATCCCTGGTGCGTGAGCTCGCTATCCCTATGGTGGGATGCCATGCTCAGTCTTAATGCAGTGGGAGAGGCTTGGTCCTGCCCCAACTTAATTTGCCCTACTTTGTTGACTTCCCATGGGAGCCCTTACCTGTTGGAAGGAGAGGATGAGGGGTGGGCTTGGGGAAGAGGGATAGGAGGGAGAACTGTTATTGGAATGTAAAATGGAATTAAAAAGTAAATTAATAAAACATACGGTGGAACAAAATAGAAGACATCTATTATCAAGGTATGGACACATGAACACAAACATGTTTATACACACACATACGCACAATTGGTTCTTTGAAAAGATAAAACTATAGACAAATTAACTAAAAGAAAGAGAGAAGGCCCAAATTAATGAATCAAAGGTGAAAAGCAGATGTTCCAACAGATTCTAAGGAAAATCAGAGGGCTGCAGGAAAAACTCCAGAAATGCCTGTTCTAAGCATGGACCTTTTACATGCTGAGTAAGCCATGTTCCACACTCTTATTTCTAACCCCTTCCTTGCTTCTTTGGACATCTCACTTCATCCTCTCAACTCAGAGAGACCTCTGGACTTGGCCTCGAATCCCCTTCCCCGCACTAAGTCTGAGAGTCTAGCTCCAAGTAATCACTAGAGATGTTTGTTTTTTATCTTCTAGGAATCACAGCTGATTTTTGCCTGAAGTCCAGTGTCTTGGATGCCACGGCTTCCGATATCTTACTTGGTATCGGGTAGAAGAATCTTGTCTCAAGGGAAGGGGATGGGGTTCCTGAGGTTGTCTTCTGGCTTTCCAGAACAACAGCGGGAGCATCGCTAAGTTTCATCTAGGCGGTTGTTTTGTTTTACCTTTAGTAAATCTACTAGTGTTTGTTACATCAGTCATTTCGCTGAGGTTTGGTGAATTTTTAAAATCTACTTTGTTATTAGGCAGCATTCATCTGTAAGGGAGAGCTTTTCCTACAAAAACTGGATACGAGTTTCCACCCATGCCCTAAGGCCAGAATTTGCTGACTATCCCCTTTCAGAAAGAATTGTAGTAGTCAAGTCCAGTGGTGCCAAGGTAGCCTCTTGTTTCTTGCTTTGCATTCCCTTTCCGTTTAATTTTATGTGTACTTAACCGGGATCCTTTTAGGGGTATGGGGGAGTTTTTGAGACAGAGTTTCTCTATGTAGCCCTGGCTGTCTTGGAACTCACTCTATAGACAAGGCTGACCTTGAACTCACAGAAATCTACCTGCCTCTGCCTCCTGAGTGCTGAGATTAAAGGCGTGTGCCACCATTGCCTGGTTTAACTGGGATTCTTATTTACTCTGCTGGAGTCACTTTCCATTGCTCACATTGTACCTTTAGTCAACAGGGATATCTCCATTCTGGCTCTTGAGTTTATCTGAGACAAATCTTAGTTTGGGGCACCTTGCTTTAGGGAAAGGAGCCATTATAAGGATCCTCCTGTACTTCCCTCATGCCAGAAATGAGATTGCCCATTTATTTTTTTAAAAACAGGTTTAACTTCCTTGAAATTATGTATTTGTGTGTGTATCTGTCCATAGATATATGTACATGTGAGTGTAGGTGCCTACAGAGGCCAGAAGAGGAAGCAGATATCCCTGGACCTAGAGTTACAGGTTATTATAAATTACCCAAGAAGGAGGCTGGAAACTGAACTTAGGTCCTCTGAAGGTTAGTATGTACTCTTAACTTCCAAGCCATCTCTCCAGCCCCCCAACTTGCTTAAATCCCTAGTTCCCTCCAGGTATCACTGGAGCTCTATGGCAAAATATTACTACTGGAGAAAATGATTTCAGGTGTCACAGCCTTAAAGCTTCCTTGACCACACGCTACCCTTTCATGCACCATAACATCCCGTACCAGCAAAAATGCTTTAATTTTTTTGGAATGATCCTTTTAATAGTATATGTAGATGCATTTTTCATTATGAATATTAAAATCAATGAAAAAGGTTTTTGGAGACGATTTTTAAAAACCTTTTAAAGGCTCCCTGAAGATCTTCAGAAAGGGCTTGTACTTTTTGTGGTTAGGAATTCATTTAAGGTAAGGGAATTTGCTCTCGTCCAACTCAATCATCTTACCTGTAGAGCTTTTTACAAAGAACACTGATGTGACGTTCCTTTCCACCTAAAGCAAATATCCCAGAATCACTGTTCCTATTTTGCTGTCCTCACAATGGATTGCAGTGTGTCACTGGGGTTGACACTCTCCTGGGGGTCTTGATAGGATTTTTAAAATATGCCAGCTCTGTTGAAAACAATAGTGCTTGTAGGCCTGGGGATGTAATGCAGTGGGAAGAATGCTTTAGTTCCATGCCTGGAGTCTTGAATTCCATCCCTAGCACGACATAAAATGGGCACAGCACTACATATCTGCAATTCCAACACTTGGGGGGAAGGGACAGGAGGAAAAGAAGTTCAAGGTTATCCTTGGCTGTGTAGTGAGTTGGAGGCGAGCCTGGGACACCTGAGACTGTCTCAGAACATATGGCATGGAGACAGTATTTGAATATGTGATTTTAAATAGTTTATTATTTTAAGTTTTATTTATTATTTTTAAGTTTTCACACAGCAACATATTGCATGTTGAACATATATTGAATTCTTTTTTAACATAATTTTTTATTGATTTTTTTTTTCAGGAACCTCACAGCATGGACCCCAACCCACTCATTTCCCAGTCCCTCCAGATCCACTCTTCATTCCTGCATCATCACGCGCCAAGGAAAACTTTAAAAGAAATAAAAATAAAAGAATATGAAACAAAACAAACAAATGCTTTGCTCCTCCATATTTCCCGCCTCTCCATCACCCCTTCATTCATTTTAGTGGCGTTGGGAACAGCTTTTGTCCAAACAGCTTTATTTGCATATGTTTATTGTATAATATGTTGTTCATGTGGTTCAAGACCTCTGGTTTCTGGTACACCACCAACACTGGACCCTCACCGAAACTCTGCTCAGATATCCTGCTGGACCCTCACCAAAATTCTGCTCAGATATCCTGCTGTTGCCCCAACACTGGACCAGACCCTTCACAAGCTCCCGCAGGTTGTAGATGGGTTATATTTGAGGGTACACCTACTCAAAACCCTGGACATGTGCCTGGGTGGTAGCTGAGTGGGTCAGTCTAGGTAACGGGACCACCCTTGTGAATTCTTCTTATACATCATTTATACTAGAAAGATGAGAAATGAATGATTAAGTCAGGCGAGCTTCTGCATAATTGCTAGGAAGGTCATATGGGAGGAAAACAGAGGCAATGTGTGCAAAACAAAGTGCTTTCGTGCTTGGATCCCATTCAATGATCAGAGCCTCCAAATTGTTTACCAAAGAAACAACAAAACTTTATCAAGAAATATTTGAGCTGTTGGCACATGGACAGGGTTAATGCACTATTTGGATAATCCAGCATCGATGTCCTGGACTCACGACATTATGTTCTGAAGTTGGCCAGTGGCCACTGCTGCTATTTTTGGAATGGCTTAAAGCTAGCACTCAAGGCAATTGCCATTCTGTCCTTTCCTTCTGCTGTGCAAAATAACTTTCCAAGTTAACCACATCTCTAAGGACCTCTGTGTAACAGCCTGGGATCTGAACGACTTGTGTGACTAGAAATGACTTCTTCATTAAACTGTCAGGCGTCCAGTTAGTCAGTCACCCACTCTCTCAGTCAACCCCCGTGCTTCTGAATTCAGTTATAACTGATTAAAAATATTGTTGCTGTTGTTGTTGTTTTAGGAGTCCCTCGACTGGAGAAAGCGTTCTAGAAGGATTTGCCCTCCCTCCTAGTCTATTTAGGCTTCTAAAACAAAGTAACCGTGTCTAGGTGGTATTTGAACAGCATTCAAGCTGGGAGGCCAGAGATGCCAGCTGCTGTGTTTAGTGAGGGCACACTTCCTGTGTCATTTCAAGGTGAAAGGGGGAAGAGTTGATCTCATCACTCCTTAGGAAGCACCAATTTCATCCATAAGGACTCTACCCTCATGGCCTAATCACCTCCCTAACTTCTAATTTCACACTGAGGAACAGATTTCAACATACTCATTTTGTAGAGATGTCTATAACACCCTCCCAGTTTTAAAATATGTCATTATTCATACAGCTGTCAGAGTGGATGAAGGCCCACTTTAATTGCCTCTTATGATTTCATCACGTACTTAAAAGTCCTGTTCCAAACGTAGTCACATCCTGAGGTCCTGGAGATTAGTTTTTCAACATGAGTTTTGGAAGAGAAAATTCAGCCCATAGCACTGTTTTCATCTCTTTCTACCATGGACAGGCACACGGACTTGGTGATCCATTTGAAAACACCTAGACGTTACGACATGTCACTTCTGATTGCGTCTTTGTATCCCTTTAGAATAAGAATGATCTCCCATGAGACCTTAATGCTAGTATCGCATTCACAGAGATCTACGTGCAACTCATCCATATTCATTTAATCCAGCTTTCCAAAGAGGGGCTGATGGCTGCTGTTATTCCTGAATAAGAGTTCAGTGAGGCTAATGCTCTGGACTCTGTCACATCATGTCTTTCTTTCATTTTTCCTTGACCTTCAGCTTTGGGGGAAATGGAAGGGTTATCTTAAGGATGTTTCATATTTCAGAGTTCTCTAATTAGTTCTTCCCGACGTCACTTCACTTTTTTCTCTCTGCACTCTCATATAAACTAGAAGCTAGACATTGTCGCTATGTTGCTGTTGTGGGACTCTTTCCAGAATAAGCATTCCGACACTAACAGGAGTGGAAGAGATGATAGCTGCTCACTGGGGGACTGGAGCCCGTGTGGCTCAGGGTCCAGTTTGCCTCCTTTTTTTATCCTCGATAGTGTACACAATCATAAGGAAGGACAGGCAAGGAAGCAGGATTTTGTAGACATGAATGTGATAGTCATCTGGTTGTATGGTCTCAGATATTTCTCCAGGTCATTCTGTTCCTGCTAGCAAGAGAAGTTATGTTTGGCAAACAGGCAACACAAGCAAATCACTAAATAAATCAATAAATCAGTAACTAATAATTGGACTTTTCTATCTTATTCTACTGCAATTGGGCTGCAAAACTGTCAACACTTTTCCTGTCAAGTGGTTCCACTTCTTTTTTTTTTAAAGATTTATTTATTTATTATGTATACACCATTCTGCCTCCATGTATGCTCGCACGCCAGGAGAGGGCGCCAGATCTCATTACAGATGGTTGTGAGCCACGATGTGGTTGCTGGGAATTGAACTCACAACCTCTGGAAGAACAGCCAGTGCTCTTCACCACTGAGCCATCTCTCCAGCCCCAGTTCCCCTTCTTTTATTTGACTCCGAGTGCAGTGACTTGGACAATAGGATATTAGCAATGCGACCCAAGCAGAACCTTTGAAACATGCTTGCTTCTATGGGATAAGAACAATGCCACAAGACAAGGGGTGTGTGCATATTTTTTTTCTGTCAGTTGGGTCCTTGTTCTTGAACTTGTGCCAGCACTTCAATAGTATACTTGGGCCAGTACACTGGAAGAATATGAGTGACATATCCAGGGGACCCAAGTGTTTAACTTTAGCTGAGTCTACCTGGTACCAGCTGACCCCACAACTAAACAGCCAACAGCATACAGACTCATGAGCAGTCTGCATCTATACAAGCACAACACTGGAACCTAGACTCAAGAGAAGCTGAACATGTGTTAGTTAAGCCTTTCCATTTCGAGGCAGTTGAATTGCACAAACCATAGCTGGCAGATAGAGTGAGGGACTGAGAAACATCAAAGCTTAATGGCGGAGGCCAACCTCCTTCAGCAGAAAGGTGAGCTCCTTGAATTTTCATAAGACAGGTGAGGACATTTTTTTTCTTCTCCTAGAACACATAATTATGAATTACCTGAAGTTCAGATGTGCACTCTCTTTAAAAGTCCCGAATTCTATTTCCTTAAGAATAAAAGTCAGCGATAGCAGTGGTTGACCTGGAAAACTCCAAGCAACGCCTTAAGAAGGGCCCTCAGTCATCAGATACGAGGAAAATGATTTCAAGGCCAATGGAGTTTACAGTTGGGTCAGGAGATTCTGGTATCTCTTAAGCAGCCCAGATTGATACCATTACGTCGTGATCCATGAAATTGGTAACTCCTCTCTCATATTTTTGATCTAGCATTAAAAGCTGACTTCACTGTTTCAACTCAAGCGTGAATACTTCAAGGATTACCGAAAAGAGAAAGACACTGGAGGGGAAAACCACAGAAGAATAGACACCATTCCAAAAGGACGATTAAACCCGAGACAGCAGCCATGGGAGCAGAGGGCCACTCTCCGGGTTCCTGGGAACCCGCACCTGGTTGTGAGGACAGAGGAGCATCAGGGCCAACATCAGAGAGCGGCCCCTGGTAAACATATGGCGGTGAATTCAATTATCTTTTTAAATGGAAAAATAAAATATTCCTGGAGTCAATTAGAGCTGGGCCCAGTCCTGGCTCTGGTAATTGAATATGGGAAATGATTTGGGGCCGCAGTTTACGTTGCTGAAGAGACAAAATACATGATATGGGCTTAGTTCTTCAAAATGGAATTCTCCCAAACTTAATTCAAGGACATGCAACATTTTTTCAGTCTTGATGTGGCAGGTCCTTTGGAGGACAGGAAATGATAGCAAATGATCGTTTTTAATAATATATTTTTCTAATTAAAGCTCACAAAACAACCATTTTAGTGTTATTGGCTAAAAGATTCTATGCATTGCTAGTTGAAAGTTCAGAAGTCAATCAGTGTGTGTGTGTGTGTGTGTGTGTGTGTGTGTGTGTGTGTGTGTGTGTGAATGCAGGTACCCATAGAGGCCGGATCCCCTGAATCAGGAGTTAAAGGTGTTTGAGGGCCTCCTGATACTGGTCGTGGGCACCAAACTCTGGCCCTTCTGCTAGAGCGACAGGACCCTCTTACAAAATGAGTTATCTCTCCAGTGTCAAAAGCCAATCATTTTTCAGCCTATTAAACCTAAGACTGGAAAGTCTGTTAAATCACCTGACTGCCCCATAAAGTCACCAGGTTAATGGCTGGGTTCTGAAAAAGGGTGAATCATGGGTGAAAATGTCAGGTACCATGGAAAGATCTAGGCTGTGGAGCATGGAGAATATTTGACCATCATCTTTATGCCATGGCTGCATCGTTCCTCAGTTTTCCTTTGACAAACCTGAAGCCTGGGGTAGGTTTTGAAAATAAATAGAAACACCATGTCGAGTTCTTTAGCAAGCGCCCCAGTCTTTCTTCTTACGTTTCAAAGACAAGGTCACAATCTGACAAGGGTGGACCCCATTCCTAGACGTCACTTTTGATTTTGCGATGCCCTTCTGCTGAGTGTATCAAAACCGAGCACCGCACAGCTGGGAGGCATCATGTGACTCTTGCAACCCCTGTGTGTCCCTAAGCAGAACTGTGTCATACACAAACATAAACCAGAATTCTTTTGTTGCAAATGACCTTCTGTTAAAGCCAGAATTTGTGTCAGCTCTGAGCGGTGGAGGCTTTGTAAGAGAAGCCAGCGTGGGGGCTGAGGAAACAGAGAAAGGTGGAAAGAAGCCCAGGCGAACAGAAGAGGAGCCGAATAGAGAAAAAGAATAAGAGAAGAAGTAATTGAAAGTGAAGGGTTTGCTAACAGGAGGTTAACCCGAGTAAAGCAGCCACACGAGTGTCCTGGAAACTGTACTTTCAAGGGTCAGGAATCCATTTCCAACTCTAAAAAGTCCCACCACCACTGTGGGTACTGTAGGAACACGTTTCTTACAATCCACTTCATTTTTACAGATTTTATTATTATTGGCTCAACTTTATAAAAGAGAAAGGAATGAAGGGAGGGAGGGAGGGAGAGAAGGAGGGAGGGAGGGAGGGAGGGAGTCAGGGAGGGAGGGAAGGAGGGAAAAAGGAAGGAAATAAGGCAAGCAGACTGAGGTGAGTTGACAATACTTAAAGGTTGCATCAAGGTAACCCTGAACCACTGGCCCCAGTTTTCCTTTGAATTGTGCTGTTAAGATCGCAGAACAATATGGGAAAGGAGCCAGACTTCACGGTACATTACAAGGCACAAGAATTATTTCCTCAGCCCCACAAGGTAGGCAATGCCACGGACCACTGCCTCTCCAGGAGATGAGGAAATACTTTCGGTTTTCTGGAGGAATTTTGTTTTACTGCTTGCAAAGTATATTTGGATTTCTTTGCATTCATATCGATATTGCTCTCTCCCTCACTGACATGTTTAGTATTAGGCCTCTGTCCTTCCACTGACAGTATTGTAGGATGGTCTAACACATTGTTTGAAGGTTTAAAGCTTATCAACGATCAAGATATTTTCCTGTTATGGAGAAGAATGATCCAGAAATGTCTTTGAGGCAATATCAGTTTTATTTCCCCATAATGAAAAGCAGTTTGGTAGTTACTACCATTCTTTAAAAATTAGGTTGGTGTCCATTTGCATTACAGATACAAACCATTCCTAATTACTGTAATATACTTTCTCTAGGTTGGCCTTGAAGGTCCATAATAGCCAATAAACAGCCAACTGATATAAGATCCAGGCCCCATGGACTATATCTAAGGCTCATATTTTTTTTGTTCGCTTCTCTCTCACAGACCTCAGGCATGTCTCTTCTGAAGAGTATTTGTCAGACATCATTGAAGAGTTTATTTTCGATTGTTTAGTGTCACGCACATTCAAATAAAACATACACATAACAATAAAATAAATAAATACATCAAAATTACTTAGTGTAAGACCATCACATGGGGTAAACAAGAACTTTTGGCAGTTTCCTTGCTCCTGAGTTGATGAAGTATTAAGTAGGCACAAATCAATAACCAAGCCAGCTCAATAGAAACAGGTATTTTTAATGAAAGAAAAAAGGGGAACGCACTCTACTCAAGCCACAGTCACTCTACTCAAGCCGCAGTCCTATCCGTCTGGCGGACACCGCATGGAGAGAGAGCGTACACCTGTGTTCTCTCGATTTTCTACCTGGGGTCCAGGTAGCCACACCCCAACTTGATGTGATTGGCTAGCGGCTCTTCCCCCATCATCTCCCCCTTCTGTCTAAACAAGATCAATCCAAACCCAACATAGCTATATACAATAGGAACAGACACCAAATGTAAAATTACAAACAATAAACAATATGAAGCAAGGAATGCATAACAAAAGTTTTAATAGACATTATATTTTAAGGAGTATGAGTATTACATTGAAATTAAGCTTGACTAAACTGTGAGGAGGGTAACTATCATTATTTAATCTGCTTTATTGATATAAATTTAAGGTCAATTTTGTTATATATATGTATTTCTGATCTTGATTAAGGTATTGTGATTGTGTAGTTCATTTAAAAATGTAATGTATAATTAGGAAATATAGGTTGTTAATAGATAATCATTGATATAGTCAAGCTTGTAGTCATGTTAGTTAGATTTTCTAGATATACAGAAATATATTTCAGTTAGATAGACATTCTTCATATCTTTCAAAGATGACAGAACATGGCATTTAATGTTTTAATAACTTAGGGCTTTTCATGACAATGAGACACGTCTGCTCCTGGCAGCACCAGCTATTTCAAAAAGACAGGCATCAAAGAGACTCCTTATGGAGTTGGTTTGCCATTTGGGCAAGAAACTGCTCTTGCCTGGACTGCTTAAATGGACACAAAGAACCCTCAGAGAGAGGACTACTAAACTTGCCTAAAGGTGAGATGATTCTTCAGGGTCCCTGTTTCATAAAAGAGTCTGTAAGACATTCTGCAGGATACAAAAAAAAATGACTAAACTGTCTTTAAATTTTCCTGCTTCATGAAAATGTCTGCTAGATACTATGGACCTGTAGACTAAAGATGGATGCCCTAACAGTACAAAAAAACATTGGATGACTAGACAGCGAGATGTCTCTGTCATTTCTAGAGTTTGGAAGTTGCTTATTTTTTGTTTACTTAGGTAACATCTTATCCTTCTGGAGTCTTTGATGGAGTTGAAGAATGGGTAGTTATAGTTATAGTTTTCCATTGTTATGATAAAAGATAAAATAGATCTAAATATGGTAACTGTAATTCTTGCTTGATAACTTTTGTTATATGTAACTTTACTATGTTAAAATAAAAGCCTTTCTTTTTTGTTTAAATAGAAAAAGGGGAAATGGTGTAGGAGGGTCCTTCTGTATTTGGGTTGCTTTTATTGGTTAATAAAGAAACTGCCTTGGCCTTTTGATAGGGCAGGACTTAGATAGACAGGGAAAGAGAACAGGACACTAGGAAGGGGACAGAGTTAGAGAGAGCTGCCCCGCCATAAAGCTCCCAGGTCACACACGCTAAATCTTTCCCGGTAAGCCACGACTAGTGGTGACACACAGATTATTAGAAATGGGTTAAACAAATATGTGAGAGTTAACCAATAAGAGGCTAGAGCCAATGGGCCAGACAGTATTTCAATAAATACAGTTTCCGTGTAATTATTTCGGGTATAAGCTAACCAGGCACCAGGCGGCGGGAGCCAGGTGGCCGCCAGGACCAAAAGCAGGCCCGCGCGCCTCTTGCAGCACTGAGTCAACTTCAGAGAGATGTAGGAAATATTAATTCTTGCAAAGGCAAGGCTCACCTGACATCCATTTATACCAAAGATGGCAGGAGAGAAGTATACCATAGAAACCCAAAATCATATGTGTTCATCAGATTTTCAACTTGGTGACAAAATACTTGTGATACACATTTGAATGGGAGAAGGTTTTTTTTTTTTTATGGTTTCAGCCTGTCATGACTGACTCCATTATTTCTGGTGAGACAGAGTGTTATGGTGGCAGGAGTATGTTCAGAATCACTTCCTGGTGAGTCAGACTCAAAGAAAGGGCATATAGAAAGGAACCAGGCCGAGAGTATGTACCCCCAAAGACAGGCCCCCGACTGCATCCTACCTCTTAGTTTTCACCATCTTCCCACAAGCCATCATATTTTGAAGCCACTGAGTAGATCAGAACTCACTAGGTTCCAATTATTTCCCAAAAACTATTAGTTGGCCACCAAGTAACTAATACATGAGCCTTTAGTGGACATTTCATGTTCAGACCATCATGTTCTGCTCTGGGGCTCATGTCTATATCATAATGCATTTGTTTCACATCCAATAGTCCCTATACTCTTAACAATTTCAATGGTGATCAAAAGTCCAAGTTCAAAGTCTCCTCTAAGACTCAAGGCAAACACACAGCTGTACTTCAAATCCAAGTTTCATACTCCTCAGGTACAATGGCACAGAGTAAATATTCTCATTTCAAATGAATAACAAGGAAGACTCAATCGGAAAAGAGCTAGAAGGACAGCCAGCTACAGTTGGTCCTGCAGCTCCAGCCTTCAGCATCTGGGGCATGTGTTGGCCTGATATGACCCCCTACGGGCTTAGATAGCTCCACAGAGATTCTGATCATGCCACTCACTGACTCCACAGTCCTTCCTTTGAAATATCTGTGGAAACCTCACAACTATCTCTTATGTTCTGCATGACCACAAGACGAAAATCCTATAGACAACATGAAAATCTGTCCCTGACTCAAATAGTAGCTGGATACTCTTCGACCATGGCCTGGATACTTGGGGAGCTGAGCCCAGGGGAAACATCTGTGTAGGTGGCCCTGTATGAGCAGAGTGTCATAGAGACTCTTTCTTCTCAAAGGGATGTTTTCCAGTGAGTTTATTCTTTTACAAGCTTCAGTCAACAACACGTGGGGTCTAACCAATTTCTCAGTTGCCCTTAAAACATCTCTCTTGTAGTCCTGATGCAACCTAATTGGCTTATCTTTTCCCATGCTGGAAAAGAAAGACATTTATTTGGAGTGAGAGAATATGCATACGCAGCGAGGCACACAGAGAAAAGGACCCTCTGCAAAGTAGAAGGGCTTGGGAGACCAAAGCCTTGTCTCTTCAACCACACCTTTGTCATCACCAGGCATTTAGACCTGCAGTCAGTAAAAAATAGAACCGATTCTCAGAAGCAGAGAGAGAAACTAAAGGTTTAAATAACACTCATCATCATTGGGTGATAAGAGAACCAATCAGTGACATGGAAAAGACACAGGTCGGCTTACTGCACTGCAGTGTCTCCAAGCCTGGATGCTCTCGGCACATGGAGCTGGACAATTCATTGCATGGGACTGGGATGCACAGTAGGATGCTTACATCCTTAGCAATCAGTAAAAATGGGTAAAAGTGTGAAGAGATAATGTCACAAACATTTGAAAAACAATGAATAATAGCTCTTAACTTAATAACACTTAACTAATAAATCAAGATATGGATATTCACTGGGTATTTAGTCATTATAACCACCAAAATAGTATACATGGCTCCTTGCATTTTTCAAGTGCCTTTTAAAGCATGAGGCCATTGGGTTCAAAGGTACTCCCTAACCTGGGCAGTGTTGGCATTGAGGGCCATGACTCTTTGTTGTAGGATGGTGTGCTAGGTATTCAAGAGTGTTCAGCAACATTCCTGGACGTCAATCAATCAATGTCAGGAGCCCTCCTACTCAAGACAAGATAACCAAAATTGTGCCAAATGTTACAAAATGTCTCCTGACTGTGTGTGTGCTGGGGGGGGAAGGGGATCATGTATCCTCATGTTCATTGAGATCCACTCAGATTTGAGATAAAAACATTAAATAAATCCCCCCCAAAGAAGATACGAAACATGGTATCCGACACAAAGAGGTAAGGAAAACTGTGACTGCTTTGGGAGGTTGTGGGACCTCTAGGAGGTGGTGTTAGGTTGCAGGAAGTGAGTTGCTGCGGAGAAGGGAACAACTTGGCCTTTCTTCTTCCTGAATCCCTACTTCTTACCGACTGCTGTCTGATCCTCTGCCACTGCTTCCTACTCATCTCCTTCTCGCCTCCACCCCCACAAGCCCACCCACCATCATGTTCTTCCTGCCATGAGGGACGGTGTTTCCTGACTCAAGAGCATGAGCCAGTTCTTCTTCCCTGAGGCGTTTCTGTCTAGTAGTTCTTCCAATGACGAGAAATGCAACTAATACAAAGTTAAACCCTCACCCCATTTTCTATATCAAGATAAATTCCAGATGGACCAAGATGAAAAACTGGAGCCATAAAATGGAAGAAAACATGCATGGGTTTTTAAAAAGTAGCATGAGCTTATGGAGTAGCTTTTCATACATATAATATTTAATAGTAAGCAAGATGACCCAACTCAGAAAGAAAAATACTGCATGTTCTAGCATATAAGCTATACATGTACATAAGAAAACAGGTGTAGGTGTAGATATGATCCTAAAATTTAGAAGGGAGATCAAGAGAGAGTAATATTAGATAATAAGAAAGAATCAAATGTGAACAAAAGGACACACAAGGCACGAAGGAGATAAAGCATAAGATAAGATGTTTTAACCCCATCATAGTTCTTTCTTTTCTGTGTGTGCAATGGGTAAGTGAATTCAAGTTGAAGTAGCAAGAAAACTATCTTGTACTCCATAGCAACACAACGTGTGTTACCCTCCAAAGCAGCGATTGTGAAGGTTAGGCTTCCTCTTCAACACCATCGACCATGAGAGCAATAGCAATTAGACATGACTGGCCAGTGAGTACATTTGTTGCATTGATCCACTGTGGTAATTTGAATGAGAGGCCTTCTCAGCCCAGGCATTTGTTGGCAGCTGTTTAGGGAGGTTTGGGAGGTGTGGCCTTGCTGGAGGTAGTTCATCACTGGAGGTGAGTTCTGAGGTTTTCGGAGACTCTCATTTTGCATTTGCTCTTTCTGCTTCTTGTTTCCTGTTCAAGATGTGAGCCATCAGCTCTAAGCTCCCTGCTCTATCTGCCATGCCTACCTGCTGACACATTGTCCCACCATGATGGTGATGGACTGTAGCCGGAGGAGCAGGCTGCTTGTCGTCCAGGCTAGCTTACACCTGAAATACACCAGAAATAATCACATAGAAATTGTATTAATTAAATCACTGCCTGGCCCATTATCTCTAGCCTCTTATTGGCTAACTCTCACATCTTGATTTAACCCATTTCTGTTAATCTGTATAGTACCACGTGGCAGTGGCCTACTGGGAAAGATTCAGCATGTCTGTCTCTGGCAGCTCCATGGTGGCTCTCCGTCTGCCCTTCTTCCCAGCATTCAGTTCTGTCTACTCTGCCTACCTAAGTGCTGCCCTATCAAAAGGCCAAGGCGGTTTCTTTATTCAGCCAATGAAAGCAACACAAATATAGAAGGGCCTCCTGCACCAATGGACCATAACCCTCTGGAATCCAAAGGCTCAAATAAACTCTTCTTCTATAAGTTGCCTTGGTATGGTGTTTACCACAACGTTAGCAAAGGTACTAAGATACAGACTTGGAAAAAAATTATTTCCTTTTTAAATTTTTTTGGTGAAGAAAGGGTTTTATAAACTGATCTTTTTCTCTTTTTTTTCTTTTGCTGAGAAACATATCCAATCATTCTATGACAGTGCTATTCATTGTTACACATAAAATGATGTATAGTTTAAAATTACATTAAAGTAAAATGAAACATTATAAAAGTCAAATTCTGTGAAGGGATATTAAATATGACTACATAAAATTTTAATTTATACATAGTAATTTTTTAAAAGATTTATTTATTTATTATGTATACAACATTCTGCCTCTATGTATGCCTGCACGCCAGAAGAGGGCACCAGATCTCATTACAGATGGTTGTGAGCCACCATGTGGTTGCTGGGAATTGAACTCACAACCTCTAGAAGAGCAGCCAGTGCTCTTAACCACTGAGCCATCTCTCTAGCCCCATAGTAAATTTTTTAAAAAATTTGAAAACTGGAAAATAACTATCACACATAGTATGAGCTGTTTTTGTGGCAGAACCCATAAGCAAATAAAGGAAAATGAAGAAAAAGAATAGAAATGTATAAAAGAATATAATTAAGTAATTCATAGTAAAAGAATAAATAGGATGATAAACCTTTGTAATGACAAAAATGCAAATCAAAATAGGTGTCATTTTGACCCACCTGACAGGCAAATATTTAAAAAACAGGTAATGATCAATCTTATATCTAATTTTATATCATCTTCATGGACTTTTGAGTGGGTGACATCTCTTTATCAGACAATTCTAAACTGGGAACCCAGAAGTCTTTGGATGAGCAAGTGCACTCCAAGGGCCTTATACCAAAAGGCAAACTGAGGTTTGGACCAAGTGGATGCATCTGCCAGACAAGAGCTATGTTCCTGTAACCCCAGATCGTGATGTTGTGATAAGTACATTTACACCTATGGTGTAATTTGGATCTAGAACGCTCCCTAAGGGCTCAGATGTTAAAGGTTTTGTTCCTGACTGATGGTATCAATTGAAAATGGTGAAATTTATCTGGAAGAAATCAGCCCATGGCCATGGTGGAGATGTTTTTGAAAGGTATTCTGGGACCAAACTTGGCTGCTTCTTTCTCTTTCTGCCTCCGGGCTGCCAAGAGGTAAGCATATTCTTCTACCCCATGATTTAGCCCTATGTTCTGCCTCAGCATGGGCCCAAAGCAACGGAGCCAAGTGACCATGATTGAAATCTCTGAAACCAGAAACCCAAATAAATCTGCCCTCTGATAAGTTGATTTTCTTGACTATTTTATGTTAATGAGAGACGCTAACACAAATGTACAGACTCACTGAAATTTGTCAGACTCTATACCCTGCTTAAATACAAACCTCAACCAAACAAGTACAGAATCTGAAGCCTGGATGTGGTGGTGCACACCTTCAATCCCAGCACTTGGGAGGCAGAGGCAGGTGGACTTCTGTGAGTTCCAGAGCCAACCTGGTCTGAAAAGCAAATTTGAGGACAGCCAGAGCTGTTACACAGAGGAACTCTGACTTGGAAAGCCAATAGAGAAATAAGTAAATAAATAGAAAACCAAATAAATAAATAAAAATTTAAAAAGTGAATTATTGAATCTGTTCCTCTATTATTAATTAGCTTCAAGTGTCATATTCCATATTATCAATTTAACATTTAGGTGGAAAATGATTGTTTCCATGAAGACGTTGCACAAGAAGGAAGTTGATGAATCAAAGTTAAAAATTTGAAAAACCTATGTTGTTTTCCAAGTTCCTAGCTGCATATGAACACCAGTGAATTCAGTATTAGGTTTCTGTTACTTAGTCATTGTGTAAGGAACAGCACTTGCCCAGATTTAGTTCAAGACATTAATCAATAATTTAATATTTCCTAGAAGTTTACTCTGAGTATCTTTCCCACCAGTTGAAACATTTTATCTTTTTTAAAAGAACAAATCAATCAATATCTGTTTTCTTAGGGCCTGTTATTGCTATTTTTGTGGTCATCACAATGTGTGTGTGTGTGTGTGTGTGTGTGTGTGTGTGTGTGTGTGTGTGTGTGTGTGTGTGTGTGTGTTATGCATAGGATTGCATATGTGGATGGCAGGCTCTCCACTTTATTTTTGGAGACAGGATGTTCCACAAAACCTTCAGCTTTGAGTTTCAACTAGTATCAGGGATCTACTGTCCCTACCTTGCCTCCAGCTCTGGAGTTACAGACACAGATCTTGCTACTGGGAACTGAACTCAGACCCTCACCCTTGCTCAGCAAACACTTACCCATTGAGCCACTTTCCTAGATCCAAAGTCTTCGGGGGGAGACTTAAATAAAGCAGTTTTTACTAAAATTATTTGCACTTCTGTGTCTTTCTCCTTTCACATACACACACGCGCACACACACACAGTATAGAATGCCTCTGGTTATAAACCTCAGGCCACACCCTAATTAGTGTTTGGTACACATTTGTTGGATCAATGACAATAAATGTTCATCTGTGGAGAAAGCCATCTGTTATCTAGTTGACAGCCATTCTTAGAGAAAAGGCCACTCTAGCCTCTCTCTCTCTCTTTCTCTCTCTCTCTCTCTTTCTCTCTCTCTCCCCCTCTCCCCCTCTCTCTCTCATATCTATGAAAATGACCTTGACTTTTTCAGTTCATGAGAGAGATCTATACCAGCTCCTAGCAGCAAACCACAGCCATGTCAAGCAGCCTTTAGAAGCGGTTTCCCCCAAGGTGCTGGACAATGGATGCTCAGGGAAAGCAGTTATGCATTGATTTTTCAAACTCTTTCTGCTTTCCCTTATATAAGACCATGCTCAGTATGCAAGGCCCTTTGCCCACACTCTTTTTTTCTAAACTTTAATATGTGGAGTCCTTGGAGTGGCCATCTTATGACCACAACACATGTAGGTAGGTGTTCCCTTACCTACAGCTGTTCATCACTGCACCCACCTTTAAGGTGTGCAATAGGAAATACATCTACTAGGTTGGCCATTGCTGGCTCTTCCTACCCACCCTCTCATTCCCCATGCCCGTTTTCTATACTGGCTTTCCACATCTTCCCAAATCCCCTACTGTTTTAGTTTTCCACCAACACAAACATTTATATGTGCCCAGAACTTCAGAACACCACAAACTCATCCTCCACAGTTTCTATGGGACAGAAGTCTCAGCACTGCTGAACCGAGTTCTCTGCTTGGAGTGTCACGGGCTCAAGTCAAATGTAAGGCAGGGCTTCCTTCATACCCTCCTGAAACTTAGGGTCCTTTTTCAGGGTCACATGGTTGTAGCAAATTTGGTTCTCATCAGAGTACGGTCCTCATGTCATTGTTCACTCCCAGGGATGAGCAGAATTTCTGGCACCCTTAATTTTTAACCTAGCAGTGAAATTCTGCATCAGATTCCTGTCTCACTTCAAGTCTCTGGCTTTGTTTGTTGCTAGACACTGATTTAAAGGGCTTGTGTCCTCAGGTCGGGCATGCAAGGATAATCACTCTATTTCAAGATCAGGTGACTTGGGACCTTAATTACATCTATAAAAATCCCTTCCCAGGGGTAGTAAATTAGCATTTAATTGAATAAATGGAAACAGTGTAGGATACACCAGGGTTGGGGATCTGGAGTTATCCTGGAAATCTGTCATCCATACCTTACCCCTGCGTGTGTGTGTGTGTGTGTGTGTGTGTGTGTGTGTGTGTGTGTGTGTGTGTATGTGTGTGTGTACAGGTATGTGTACCTGTGAATGTAGATACTCATGGAAGCCAGAGAGCAACCTTAGATGTCATTCTTTAAGGGACCCCCACTGTTTTTTTTTCTTCTTAGATGGGATTTCTTATTGGTGTGGATCTTATCAAGTAGGTTAAGCTGACCAGCCAATGAGTCCTAGGACTCCACTTGTCTGCTCCTCCCCAGGGCACAGATTACAGGCACATACCACTGCATCTGGCTTTTCAAACATGGGTTCTGGGTATTGAATTCAGGCCTTCATGCTTACAAGGCAAATGCTCTTGTAAGCAGGAATTATCTCCCCAGTCCCTGCCATATCTTTCTGAAGGCAAAGGAGGAAGTTTTACATCTTCCTTAACTTCCTGCCTTTCTTCTCGCCATGCTCTTGGGATGTTGTCCTACTGGCAGAATTTGTTAATACTTACATCAGTGATTTGGGGCATGTGTCAAAAGTATTATAAAGCTGGGCTGGAGAGATGGCTCAGTGGTTAAGAGCATTGCCTGCTCTTCCAAAGGTCCTGAGTTCAATTCCCAGCAGCCACATGGTGGCTCACAACCATCTGTAATGAGGTCTGGTGCCCTCTTCTGGCCTGCAGGCATACACGCAGACAGAATACTATATACATAATAAATAAATAAATAAATAAGTATTATAAAGCACGAGTACCTCTATGTGCTACCCTTGTAGGATATTAACCCATGGTTTATTTCTATCAGTTGTCATTTAGCATATGTAAGGGGATGCCAAGAATTTGTGATATGTTTTTTTAAATATTTATTTTATTACATCTGTATGAGTGTTTATACAACACACATATACCTTGTATTTACCTGGTACCTACAGAGGGCATTGGATCCTCTGGAACTAGAGTTATAGATGGTTGTGAGCTACCATATTGGTGCTGGGAATTGAACCCATGTCCTCTGGAAGAACAGCCAGTACTCTTAACAACTGAGCCATCTCGCCAGCACAAGAATTGGTGATAGTCTTAAACAGTTCCAGGTACTTGGGCCACATGAATCATTTCTCTCCCGCAGAATGACTACATCTAGGTGCTAGTGTGGCCTTTCTGGAGATAGGCTGTGTCTGGTGATTGAGATGAGGGCATCTCAGCCTAAAATAAGATGCTGTATAGAGCAAACCATGTCTGTGTCAGCCTCCACAGGCCTAGGCGAAAGGTACCCAGACAGCATCACAGCTTGACCTCTCTATCTTCCCAGTGCTACAAAATGATTCACTGAAACCACAACATTTCACACATTGTATTAGCTGGTCTGAAATCACACAGTGCATTAGTCAACATAAATCATATGGCTTTAAAAAAAAGAAGAGAAAAGAAAAGAAAACCATTCAAGATCTGACAAGGAGGAATGAATTTGATCATAGGGAGATCCACTGGGTTCAGAATTCTGGGAAACACTCCCAGAATAGTCAGGGCCCAAGGTAACAGCTCCACTCAAAGTGCTTGATAGTCATTGAGAGCAACAACAGTTAGAGATCTCAAAAGCACTTTACACCACCTAGGGCCTCTGATTGACCTCAGAAGGATTCTCTTATCCGTGAATAATTAGCCATTTTATTTTGGAAGAAAGAGAACACTACAGCATATTTATCACTGGGCAAATATTTACAACCAATTACTTGCTTTATATTCAACTCAATTCAGGATTGAAAAGGATGAGCCTAGTTTCTTTCAACCCTACTTTTTATAAAAGCAAAGGCTGGGTCTCAGAAGAGTGATGGAAATTTACTTTCTATGCTGGTGAGACAGCTACTGTGATATTTCCACTGAATCTTCTTTGTGTACCAACTGGGATATTCCCCATGCCTCTTTCAGTGGATATCACAATGTGTACATAGGTAGTACTAATTGAACTCAATAAGTTAAAAAATACACATACACACACACACACACACACACACACACACACACAGGCATGCATGCACAGATTTGGAGGTAATCCTGGGGAGAGTTGGAAAGAGGAGGAAGGATAGATATAATCAAGATACATTGTATATACATATATGAAATTTCAGAGAATAAATACATTTAAAGCTACAATGTCAGAAGATGTAGTGGCTGATAATTGAGTATGTAGTGACAGTAAATCATAGTCACTGCATCTGGTTTTATTGTATCTAAATAAATGCTCCTGGTTACAGTTATCTATTTTGAGAATGACCCACCTTCCTTGATTATCAGATCTCCTGTTTCATGAGCATCTGCTCCCACTATCCCATTGATGACTTTTGGTTATTCTTCTGATTTCCTTAGTAAATTGGAAAGCCACACATGTTCTTTTAATTTTGTGCAGGAGGAATCTGACAGCCAAGAAAAGGCGGTCTGCTATTCTGTCTCAGGGCACCTTGTCGTAGTGATTGTGCAAGGTATTAATTATTAGCTTCATGCATATGCTCCTGTGGCTTCGCTACTCAAGAGCCAAGTGCTGATGCATATTTTGGCGGCATTATGATGCTTTTTCCTTCATATGCAAAGTAGATCTCATTGCCATTAGCTGATCAGCTGCCATATGAGCTTGGATCTGTCACTAGACACATTTTCCTTAAACAATAGAAGTCCTGCCAAACAATACACCTAAGATAAATGATGCACTCACGTAACCTTTATTGATCTCACTGAAGCTGATACAGTGAAGGATTTTTTTCCCTGTATATTTTAAGATTAACATATTCCAGTTAGCAATGAGCAGAAGTCTATGGTTTGGATATGAATCCCCCAAAGGTTCATATATTGAAGACTTGGTCCCCAGTGCTAGCAGTATTCAGAGGTGAAGTCTTGAGGAAGGGACTGGATCCCAGAAGCGCTATGTTTGTTAGCGGATTAACCCACTGGCTAGGATGTTGTGAGAAAGGAGGTATCTGGAAGACGAGGCCTAGTTGGGGAAGTAGGCCACAGGAAGCCTACAGCATCTTGAAAGGTCTTTTCCCTCCCTGTGTCCTGTTCTTCTCTCTCTGCTTGCTATCGCAGTGAGATTTCCTCTGCGTCATTTCTCCTTGACCATTCTGCCTCGCCAGAGATGCCTGAAGCTAAGTGACAAAGCACTGAGCTGAGTCTGTGATCTCAACTAAACCTTCCTTTAAAAATGTTCAGATCCAAACCATCTGAGGCAAAGAATTGATATCCTCTCATTTAACGGTAGCCTGTGAATCAAATGCATGATTCTTTTGCTCAAAGTACTTTGTGTGGGCCTGGAGAGATGACTCAGCCAGGAAAGTGCTTGCTGTGTGAACACAAAGATCTGAGTTCAACCTCCCAGAACTCATGTGAAAAAAAAAAATCTATGTTTATATTGTCAGTTTTGGGGAGGCAGAGACAGAGGGTCCTCGGAGCTTGCTGGCCAGACAGTCCAGTCAAGCTGGTAAATTTCAGATTCAGTAAGAGTCTGCCTCAGAAATGAAGGTGGAAAGTGACTGAGGAAGACACCCAACAGCAACTTTTGGCTTCCTCACATATGTGCATGCTGTGGTGGTTTGAAAGAAAATGGTCCCCAAAGGGAGTGACACTGCCAGGAGATGTGGCCTTGTTGGCCGAAGCTTGTCACTGTGCAGGTGGGCTTTGCGGTCTCATGCATGCTCAAGCCACGCCCAGCTAGACGGACCACCTCCTGTTGCTTATGAGTCAAGATGTAGGACTCTCAGGCACTTGTCCAGCACTACGCCTGCCGGCACACCGCCATACTCTCAGCCGCCATGACGAGAGTCGACTGAACCTCTGAACTGTAAGCTCCACCTCAATTAAATGCTTTCCTTTATAAGAGTTGCTGTGGTCATGGTGTCTCTTCACAGCGATAGGAACCCTAACAAAGACACATGTGAACTCATGCATATGGTGTCTCCATGTATAAACACGTGCATCTACAAAGAAAACCACAAATAACTAAAAAGGCTATAGTGTGACCACCACCCAGTGTTTCTGATCACTGAACTAAGGCCAAACATAAGAGAATTACTTTTTAACATATTCTAAAGTTATGTATGGTGGTACATGCTAGTGATTCCAGCTCTCTGGAAGGACAATTGTGGATTTAAGGTCAGGAAGAGTACACAGTAAGACTCTGTCTCAAAAAAAAGAAATGGGGCTGGAGTTCAGTGGTTAGGAGCATTTGCTGCTCTTTCAGAGACTGGAGATTCCCAGTCCCCACACGACAGCTCGCAACTGTCAGTCACTCCATTTGCAGGAGATCCAATGCTCTCTTCTGCTCTCTGTGTATACCAGGAATACACATGGTGCACAGACTAACATGCCAGATAAACATAAAATAACTTTTTAAGATGCTCAATCGGCACATGAGAACATAGTCTGGATTTTAAGGTCATAATTGTTTTTACTTCCATGTTTTTTAAACCAATGCATGTAGTCTTGTGACTATCCTGTGTTGAACAGCTTTTCCCCTGAATTAATGCTTAGTAAAGAGAGAGCAGAGTCTTTCTTCAAAATTAAATATACTAATAAAAAATATTTGAATTATTAGACATGAGAAAATAATTTACTACTCTAATCTTATCTGCATCTCCTTTTACTGAGCACCTGTCTGATGATGGTCTAACAGCCCTCGGAAGATCAGAGGAATGAACGCAATTCTCTCTGATTGTCACAGACTGAAGTGTTAGGAAAAAGTACTATTACCCTATTTGACAGATGAGAAAACTGAAATTGGAAAAGGCTAATGTGAATGCTATAAAATATCATTTTGACCCATTATCAACCGTTGTCAACTCCTTTGCAGCCCAGGCATTAAAGAACACTCATGCTTTAGACCAGAAATAGCTTTTCTTCCATTAGACTGTTGTCTAAAAGTCCCGTTTAGTCTTCCTACTTAGCAGTCACCTATGAAATCATTGGAAGGGACAATGGCATGTGCTGGAATAGTGAGTAAATTTCAACACGAAGTGAGGGAGTAGGTTGCAGCTGGTCCACCCTGCATGGATGTCAGCAGACAGCCTTTTCTGATGCCTCCCTGGCTGGTGTCAAATCCTTTCAAGATGTAGCCCATTTGGTGGGCAGGCTCTCATCTGGTAAAACATTCTCCCGGTGTTTTTAAATGCTATGCTAGGCATTTAGCCTAGTGGTAGAGAGCTAGACAGCACGTGTGAGGCCCTAGGTTCAATACCCAGGACCACAGAAAGTAGAAACAATAAAATAAAATAAAAGCCATTTCAACAGGGTTTATGAAAAAAACACATAATGAAATTCTAAACTCTAAACTATCAATGGTTTAAGGACAGAAAGTTGAAAGAAATCAGTCAAGTCAGATGACAGTGAGCAGTTTGCTAGAGTGTACAGGTAGCTAAAACAATGAGTGTAACCCTGTCTCTGATCTAAGATGAAATGCAATGTCATCTTAGATGTCCATTACTCCTGGGAGATCAAAAAAAAAAAAACAGCAAGGCAGAGGAGTTAGGGATAAAGGAGACTCGCTGCAGAGTCTGCGGAGAGATCACGGGAGAGTATGACAGAAAAGATGGCAAAGGCAGACAGGGAACCATGTGGTAAAAGTCATTGAGGAATGAGAAGGGAAGAAGGGACATCAGACGACATAGCTTGGCATGGTGGTGCACATCTTTAATCTAGTACTCAGGAAGCAGAGGCAGGCAGCTCTCTGAGTTCAGGCTAGCCTGGTCAACAGAGCGAGTTCCAGGACAGCCAAAGGTACACTGAGAAACCCTATCTCAAAAAACCAAGCCAAAACAAGAAAACACAAAAACAAACAGAAAGAATGAAAAAAGGAAGAAAGAGCAAAGAAAAGGTGATATAAGATGGTTTCATTAAGGTCTGATGAAGATGCAAAAGAAATTCTTTTCACCAGGCGTGCTCAGTGGCCTCAGCAGTTCAAACTTACAACTTTCATTAAAGTCAGGCATTAACTAGAGCTACAAGAGACTGAGAGACCACCTTTCCCACTGTAAGGTACAACACATGCCCAGACATGTCCTGGAACTAGCTCCGTAGAGCAGGCTAGCCTAATCTCAGAGATCCACCTGCCCCTGCTTCCCGAGCGCTGGGATAAAAGGTCACGCCACTACCGCCCGGCTATGCTGTATGACATCACTTCTTCCCTTCAGATTCCTCTTAACTTTTACTACATGGCTCCCTGTTTGTGATTTGCCTTCTGTCTTCTTTCTCTCATATTTTCCCACAATCTCTTAGCAGACTCTTTTACACGATTAATGGATCTCCTTCATCCCTACCTCCTCTGCCTTGCTGTTTTTGACCTCCCAGATGTAATGCACACATACATCATTGTCTTCCTGAAACCTAAATCAAAGGCGGAACTGGGGTGGATCAACACTCCTGCCTCTTAGAATCCTAGGAATTTCATATAGAGTTTGTCAGGCTGTAATAGTTTCCTAAAGGACCTTTGCCTGAGGCTGAGAAGATGGCTCTGTGGTTAAGAGGACTTACTGCTCTTGTAGAAGATCAGAGTTCAATTCCCAGTACCCACAATGGGCAGCTCACAACTGTCTATAACTTCAGCTCCAGAGAATCTGCATGCTCTGTGTGGCCTCAAATGCACATATTCCCACACAGGCACACACACATGCACACGCAAACACACACATACACACAGAGAGAGTGAGAGAGAGAGAGAGAGAGAAACAACTTTTTAAAGAAATTTAAAGGCCATGCCTGATGTATAACCATAAAAGTCTAGCCTGAGACTCAGACACCTTCTCCTAGATGCAAAGTCCCCTTGACTCCAGGGATAGAGTGGCAGCAGCAAATTTCCTACTGGTGGAGACGATAGAGAGACTCTGACCAATAGGGGACTCTGACCAATGGACCCTTTTGAAATGTCCAGGAATATATGGTGGGATTTACAGCCTGAATGGATGTCTAATTCCAGTGGTACTCTGGGACTGTTGCGCAGGGAGGCAGTCCTATTTAGTCTCCAAAGAGCTGTTTTCCCTTCGGCTTTCCTCAAAAAGGTGACCTAGGAATAAAGGCATCAGGAGAGAAGGGGTTTAGAATATGGCTCTCCCAGTCCCTCCTTTCAGACTCTACCTGAGGACAGGTATGTAAGACATGTTCTTGGCTTACAGGGATGCTACAGAGACCATACAGGTATACACCTCTCACTGAGTTGAGGAGGCTGGAGAGGAAGGGAAAGGGTAAGTATAACAAGTGGGTTTTAATGGCTCGCACGGCTGTGTGGTTCTTTAGACGAAAAATTGCAATGTTCATTAGTGTTTGCATGTCCTTGGAGCCTTTACACTTTACTTCCACATAAAATCAATAGTTTTGTTTTTTTTCTTTTTTTTTTTTTAAAGAGATTTATTTATTATGTATACAACATTCCTTCCATGTACACCTGCACACCAGAAGGGAGCATCAGATCTCATTACAGATGGCTGTAAGCCACCATGTGGTTGCTGGGAATTGAACTCAGGACATCTGGAAGAGCAGTCAGTGCTCTTAACCACTGGGCCATCTTGCCAGCCCTGTTTGTTTTTCTTTTTTTTTTTTTTTTTCAATTGGTGTATAATTGAATTTTATTTTTTTTTCCATACATTGTTTTGTTTTATTTTTTCCATTCAAGAACATAATTAAAGATAAAAAAAAAATTTTTTCCTTTCTTCCCCTTCTCCCGGTCCCCTCCCACTACCCCCCACCCCTCCTCCCTCCCCCTTCTTCCTTGAAAGAGGGCATGGTGCCCTGCCCTGTTGGAAGTCCAAGGCCCACCCCCATC